>PITA01004731.1:109624-119847 GCA_004023965.1 Spilogale gracilis
AAAAAAAAAAAAAAAGTCCAGTATGATTATTTTCCACCAGAAACCCTCAACTGAATTAGAAACCAGTACTTTGTACATCTAGTTAGCTTATTATTTTTCCATTTTACAGGTGAAGACTGTGGCCTAGACAGTTAGAAGGACCCCAGGAGAGATGGAAGTCTGTCTTGGGGCATATTTCCCTTCATTAATTTGGCATATTTAAACTATTCCAGGTAATTTTTGATAAATGAAAATAATTAAAATTCTTCAAATTATACTATATATCTATAGGCGTGGAATCCCTGTACCTTTGGGCATATAAGCAACAGTACATATCCCAGAATGCAGTAATTCAACAAAATTCTCAATACTTCTATCTGCAAATAAAAACAATATTTTCTAAGACAGGATCCTTAAGTATTACCAACAACAAACATAAACATTTATTGAATAATAATAATATTAGGAAAGTTATTTTTGATTATTAGTCATATTTTTAATGTGTTTGCCACTCTAAAACACGGATCAGCTCTCCATATAGACCTGCCATCAGAGGATGTATTACTCTTGTGCCTTCTTTTCTCAGAATGTAGTCAGAATTCCTGATTCTTGAAGGCATTCATTCATTGATTCAATTTACATTCTTTGATGTATATTAGGAAGAGTGTCATTTTACAAATGTTTGGTCATTCAAGTCAGAACCTTTAAAGCCCTATTTCAGCGAAGTGATTTCACAGAATAAATTTGTTCACTCTGTCTACCGGAGAGTGTTTGTCAGTACTATCGGTGCTTATCAAGTTAGTGCCTAAACTTTCATATCAGTGCACCAACATCTGATGGCAGGTAATGACGTGATGACCTTTTTCTGCTAAGATTTCCTGAGGCTCCTTGCTGAAAGAAACCATAGCCTGAAATACACCTTTCCTTTAGGCAGAGAGAAATGCAGAAACAGCTTTAAGTCTTTGGAGGCACAAAAGAAAAAATAACTTGAAAATAGAGGTCAAAGAATGGATGAAATATCATGAGAAATACCCGACAGAATAGCAAAAGATGAAGTTGACCTGTGAATCTTTAAGATCCGAACCCTGGTTGGTTAGAGTTTTGAGGCTTGGGGGTTCTCTAACACAGCAGTAAAAAGTTGAGGGGCTGTTTTCCAAACAGTGTCTCTCATGAGATTTTGTTGCAAAAATGAAATTTAGAATCGCATGCTATTACTATATTGAGCAGTTGCTGAAATCCTTCGTACATACGAAAAAAAAAAAGGCAGATGTAGTGTTAATTATGTGCCCTGTGCATTCTACCAAGATTTCTGACTAAGCGATAGTGCTCAAAATTTAGCATGCCTCAGAATCAAAGGATTTGATAAAAGGCACGTTTCTGAGTTCCATTCCCAGGCTTCTCTGATTCGGTAGGCGTGAGGCAAACAGAGAATTTGACTGTCTGATAAATTTACAGGTGATGTTGGTGCTTCTGGCACCACACTTTGAGAACTACCAGAATATGGTAACAAATAGATTTCATTAGAAATCGATTTCAGCTATAAGGTAGGAATCAATTTGGAAGGGTAGGAAAGATTATTTGTTCTGATACTGAAAAAGCATGGACTAATTTCTAGGCTCATGTTTCAAAGACCCTGGCCTCAAAGAACTGAAATTACCTCACTGCAAATTAAGATTGTGGTATCTAACATCAAGGGCTGTTGTTGTTAGGATTAATAAAATACTGTATGCAAAGTACTTGACCCCATGCCAAGTACTTGATGCAGAGTAGTTACGATTAACATTGGGGGTTGTGATGATTTATTCTTATGTAACAGCTATGAATCAGTTCTGAAGATCGACAGATATAGGAAATTCACCAAAGGTAACTGTGCCCTTTGCTACAGTAGCTGGACAGAACAGTGGCCCTTTACTGGTGGTTACCTGCCCTTCCCATTGCAGGCTGTTGCCTCTTCTGTTTTCACAACTTTCTAATACTGCCAGTCTGGAGGCCAACCCGGTTCACAAGGAAATCTTGTCTTTTCTTGCTTTTACTAAAAGTTGAGGTCTGCGGTCCATCGCATTATTAATAACAAACCTCTCCTTTCACCCCAGAATGCTGAATCTTTAGTCATCACACAGACATTTATTCCCATATGGCTCTGAATATATTCTACTATGACCCATCTCCTATTTTCTCTTCTTCTCCCAAACCCTTACCACCATGTCCTATCAGATTCAGGGTCTGCGATCAACAGACTTCTCCAACCTTAAACTCTTCTCCATATATGGCTTTTCTAGTTAATGGGGTCATGTCCCGAGTTTCCAGGTCCTCCGCTTTTTGTTTCCTCTCCTACTCCCTTATGTACCTCACTTTAGCGCTTAAGACTAATGGGTTTTATGCTCGCAGTCTTTACACCTAAATAAATTATCCTCCCATTTTCACAAATTGTAGTTCGTTGGCAACGTATCATCATATTTTACCAGTGTGATCTCTCTTTGTGTTTGTTACCTCTGCCTCCTCTCCCTCATTCCCTTGGGGTAGTGACATCCTCTTTCCCACATAATCATGTCATCAGTTTTAGAAATTTCAAAATTGAAGCAAATGGCCTAACAGATAAAAATTCTCTTGACCTCCTTAGAAATAAAGATTATTCCCTCCACCACAACCCAGCCACTTGCTCACAGCACTGCAGCCTGGATCTTGTCCTCATCAACAATGACACCACACGCAGAGAGGTTTTTTCCCAAATAAAACCATCCTTTGATCATCCCTTCTCTTCTGTTCTCTTCATTCACTCTTCCTTCTATCTAGCACCAAAGTTCTCT
Source organism: Spilogale gracilis (assembly GCA_004023965.1). NCBI lineage: Eukaryota > Metazoa > Chordata > Mammalia > Carnivora > Mephitidae > Spilogale > Spilogale gracilis. The sequence goes on from PITA01004731.1 coordinate 112,411, forward strand.
AAAAATAGGTTTTATAAAAAGTGCTAAAGTTTTCTGAAGATAGAGCCTGTTTTGTTAATGTTCTCTGGACATCTGTGGCAGGGATGTTTTAGAGGAAAAAAAGCTCAATTAACATGCAATGACCTGACTTTACACAGCCCCTCCCAGTATTTGATCAGAGACCATTAAAAGCCAGAAAACTTGTTTATCTTTTCAACTACAGAAATCAGGAAATTAGATCATTTTGTTTTGTTAAAGTCCGATGTCGACCGCCTCCCCAAAGAGGAACCCAGGACACACAGGATAATGCAAATCGCACAGCGAGGTTTATTACAAGCTAGCTGGGGGTCCAAGTTTATTTCCAGCTAGCTGGGGTCCAAGCATCTGTCCGGCGCAGCAGGTTTCAGCAAGGACCCCAAATGCAAGGGTCTAGGGGTCTATATGCATTTCAAACAGCAAGCATGAGTCACACAGTAATTTTCCGCACTTCTTGTAGTTTCCACAGTTCACAAGTCAACTGCCTGGTTAGGTAAGGTAAAATTCCAAGAATGGAAGCAAGATGTAGCGCCCTAATCCTGTTTGTCCCGATAAGCCTGACGCAGGCCTTGTAAAGGCCTAAACCACCAGGGGGTTATAGATAAGTAGAGGCCTAAGTCACCTGGGGGGGGTTACAGAACCTGTCATGGCTGCCCTTAGGCTAAGCAGGTCCCAACAGTTTCTAGCTCTATGTCCCTGTAAAACGAAGCCAGACAATTTTAGAATTTCTAGGAGATATAACACAAAATAAATATCATCAACTATGGGGCACTTGGCTGGCTCAGTCAGTTAAGCATCTGCCCTCAGCTCAGGTCATGATCCCATGGTCCTGGAATTAAGCCCCACATTGGGCTCCCTGCTTAGCGCAGGGCCTGCTTCTCACTCTCCCACTGCCTGCCACTCTGCCTACTTGTGTTCTCTCTCTAGCTCTCTGTCAAATAAATAAATAAAATTATATATATATATATATATATATATATATATATATATGTCATCAACTAACTTTCTCTCTCCATCCCCCATCCCACCTCACCCCTCCATACAGTGATAGGCCCTTGCTGAGTTGGACAAGGAAGTTCCATCACATAGTGACCTATAAAGAAGTGAAAAGTAAATATTTTAGTGTCTTGAATCTCCACAACTTGCTTGTATAGACAAGGCCCACAAACCTGAATGACGGATGTGATGGGCATGTTTTAACTCAGCAAATAGCTCTTTAAAGCATATAATTCTTTAATCTCAGTGACTGAATTGATGCAATTCCAGGCATGGAAATGAGTTTCAGGGCTCATGCAGGAAGAGGAACCTCCCCGCGCTGCTCGCACCAAGTATAAGACTCACAGCCATGTGCCAGAACATGTGGTCACAAAGATTTCCCAGAGGGAATTACAATGAGCTTTTTTTTGTTTTAGCCAAATAGTTCAAACCACACCCTATGGTGTGCGAAAAGATCAACACCTCTCCTGGGGTTGATGTGGATGGCGACTTTGGGTCAGTTTCGAAAGGATAATAAATGGCTATACTGTGGCCTCCTTTATTACCACCTAACCTACTTTTCGGCAAGAATACAAACAAGACTATAGAAAACTATCTTGAAATGACAGTTTAGGGCTGCTAACGTTTTGGAGCTGTCTGTTTTCTTCAGGGAAGATTATTGGAAAAGAAAAAAAAAAAAGCTGCTCTTTAAAAATATAATACAGAGGAAGTAGATCTGGGACGAGAGTTAAAATAGGCCTCGTACAAATACCTAAGAAGACAGATGCTTGATGGTCAGATTTTATCTGTCAGATAATGGATCGTCCAGGTATATGCTGAGGATATAACCTGAAACTTTCTGCTGCTCAATAACTATCAAAGGCTTCATTGGATGGAGAGAAACAGTATTTATGAAAAATTGCTTGAATGTTTCACAGTCCATCCATTCCCTTAGATCGTTTAAAATAACCCATCCTTGAATTTAGTAGAGACCAACCGAGAACTGAATACCTGGGTTGCTTGGCATTGCTTCTGTGCCCACCCTCCCACCTGTACCGCCACCAACGCACTACTTAGGTGATCAGCCATTGCTGAATCAGGTTTTGGTACAGTGCCCTTGGCCTATGTTAAAAAACAAAACAAAACAAAACAAAACAAAACAAAAAGACTTGATAAGATATGATCTGATGAAACAGAATCATATCTACTGTGAGGACATGGTTCACAGTGTTAATATAAATATCCTTGGGAAACAAAAATATTTTATCTCAGGATCAAGAAAATTCTTCTTATGTTGATTAACTTTGTTTTTATGTTTTGGATGCTATGGATTATGCTGTGGGTTTTATTTCCCTTTTTACCCTGCCAACTAAAAAGTTTAGAATTAACTTTGATGCCTACCTGTAACAAGCTTAACAGAATTGCCTTCTTTGTTTTAAATGTGTTGTTGTGTTGCAAATAATCTGCTTCTGGTGCAAATGAGAGTAAGAACATATTAATTTTAAAAATATGATGAGCTGGGGTGCCTGGGTGGCCAGTCAGTTGAGCCAATGACTTTTAACTCTTAGTTTCCACTGAGGTCATGATCTCAGGGTTGTGAGATTGAACCCCACATAGAATTCTGAGCTTAGTGTGGAGTCTGCTTGAGAGGCTGTCTCCCTCTCCCTCTGGGCCGCCCCACTACATGTGCTTTCTAGCACTCCCTTTCTCTCTCAAGTACATAAATATTAAAAAAATAAAATAAGATGATCTGCTCATATATTAAAAAGGGAAGTGATCCAAGGCCTATGCAACTAGATGGGACAATCCACCATTTCCTTACCATAAAACTTTCCTGCTATACTTCTATCATAGCATAATAGTTAAAAAATGTGCCTGGAGGGGTGCCTGGGTGGCTCAGTCGGTTAACTATCTGCCTTTGGCTCAGGTCATGATCCTGAAGTCCTGGGACTGAGCCCCGTGTCAGGGTCCCTTGCTCAGGAGGGAGTCTGCTTCTCCCTCTGCCCCTCACCCTTCTCTCTTACTCTATCTCTATCTCAAATAAATAAATAAATAAATAGTTAAACAAACAAATAAATAAATAAATGAAATCTTTTTAAAAATGTGTCTAGAATTGGACAGGATTTTGATTTCCAGATTCTTGATGTTTTAGTTTGTATTATCTGGATATGTGCCTTAATCTCTCAAAGTCTAAGCTTACTTTCCTATAAAGTGAGTATAGATTATGTAGATAATAAATTTTATGATTTATGATTAAATAAGGACTTGATGCAAGAAATTTCCACAGCTTCTAATATACTATTATATACATGAAGGCTTCAAATTAGGGATATGGAAGGCAGCCTTTAAATGATTTATTTTACAATATTTTTTTTTTTATCTCTTCAGAATCATTTGGGAGGCTGGATTTTGACAATCAGTTTTACAAAATGCTGTACTATGATAAAATTCCTCTTCTTGTGACCTAGTAAGGTACCTGAAATTCTTACTTCCTGGTGATAAATCATTACTTGATGAAGAACAGGTAAATAACACCTAAATATGTCAAAATTTTCAGATCTCAAAGTGTAATCACCTGAGCGATTTGCAATCTCCCATGTAGGAGAAAATAAATATTCAGACAGATGGAAACACAGTGTGTTATCCAGTGGTATGAGTCATGGTCAAGGGAGCAAATCCAGTTGAAGAGAGAAGAATCACAGAAGGTGAGGCACAGCGTGAAGGCACATTGGACAGGAGGTGCTGGGAGAGGGGAAGAGTATGGACAAGCAGTAGAATGAAGTGTCTTGGCCAAAGTTTTGACTCTGCATGACAATAGGTTATGGACAGATGTGGAAGCTACCATGCCATATAGCAGATGGAAATGAAGAGTTAAATATCTATATTTATCTTCTTTTAAGAACTTCTTTTAGACAAAAGGGGGGATGGAGATAACTACAGATGTTAGATAATAAGTGGGATGAGTAGGGCGCCTGGGTGGCTCAGTGGGTTAGAGCCTCTGCCTTCGGCTCAGGTCATGATCTCAAGGCCTGCATCGGACTCTCTGTAAAAGATACTAGTGTGTAGAGCAGAGTTTCTTATGCCATGCCATGCCATGCCACATGTCGACATCACCCTGGGCACTCTGCAAAAGAACCAATGCCTGGCTCGAGTCCAGAGCAATTAAATTGGGATCTGTAGGAGCCAAGACACTGGTATTTTTTAAGCTTCCTAAGAGAATCTAATGTGTATTCAGGGTTAGAATCCCTCCCTTACAAAAAAGACCATCAAGAAAATAGTGGGGAGCAAAGAAGGATAGTCTCTTCAAGCTAGCACCTAAGGATGAGGTGGTTTCCTTCTACCAAAAACCTGTCCATGATTTATACATCCTTACTCAGAGGTAGAGAGAATTATGAAATTCTTTGAGTTTATTCCATGAGAGTTTATCTAGTTATACCTGTCTTTTATTCTTTTACCATGGACAATTTCTTTGTTGTAATGAACCATCTCCACGTTCCCCACTTAGTAATCCTATTTACTCTGGAACTAGTTAATGGGGTGCAGATGGAGGATGGAGTTTCCCCCCAATATCACCATATTTGCAAGAGTCATGTTCTTTGAAGAACCAAGCTGATTATCAAATAACTTCAGTTTAATTCAGGATTTTGGTGCATTTTCTCTTCTTTCCTCAGGTAATGTTCAGATGTTAGCTGAAAGCACCTAAAAGAAATGACAGATCTAGGAATAGTATTTAAGTGGTGTGACTTAAGGTAGTAAGCAAGGCAAGGAGGAAAAGTAACATCTCTCAAGATTAAGATCCTTTTTGAAAGTGTACCTAAGGCTTTCACAATGGCTAATTTGACTATAGTGATATATTTTAATGAGATTTATGTGACTGAGTTTCTTTGCCACTTGGAATATTGATCCTTCTGTGTAACTCCATCTTCTTTCAATGAACTTTCTCCAGTGAAATGATTGCTTTGCTTCTTAAACAATCCAAGGAGGGGGGGGGAATCCAATAGCCAAAGGCAATGCACTAGGCTGTACCATGATAACAGTCCTATTATCTATCATCTAGATGAATTTTGATGTGCTGGGGAATAAGGGGGAAAAAAGCTTTTGAAAGCTATTTCTTTAACCAATTGTAGTTGAGTTTTTTTTTTTCTTTGATAAGTGAAACACAGGAAATACATAACTATACATAGTCCTATTAGCCAAATTTTTGAATAAGAGAAAGTTTTTTTTTTCCATTTCAATAGTCATGAAAATTTTGGACAAGCAGAATATAATTATCCCAAGATGCATCAATCCGCATCACTGAAATCTTACACCAGGCCTTTTTATTCTTCTCCTGGCTGATTCCTACCATGGCAAGTGTTTCTTCTTGGGAAATGGAGGGGGAATTGAAGCAATGTCAGTATAAATACTGTATTAGTTAAGATTAAAAACATTTTTACTTGGTACCAGCATAAACGACAAATGAGTGCAGAATAGCTCCTTTGGTAATTCCTAAATAGCCATAGCACAGAAATTCCAGTGATTTGTTTTTCCCCATTAGAATTATTCCCACATCTTCTCCATTTATATATATGACCTCCCAAGTCTCTTAGAGGCAAAGTGTCATGTTCTTCGGTATTAGCAAGATGTTCAACCAAGCTATCTCATTAGTACTTGTACAGACAATTAAAACAGTATCTCTATCTAAGCCCTTCATTTTTATTTCCTCTCTTAACACAGGCATCATTTTATCTGACTAACATAATAACCATCATTTAACTAGCTGTGATGTAATGAACTTTTTTTTCTATTTCTGTTAACAAAAAGACAGACTCAGAAAGAGAGAAGCATGTCAACCCAATTGTATTCTCATCTTTCATTATAAAATTGTACAAATTTATTCAGAAATACTTATTAAAAGCTTGTGATAGACTTGGTACTTTTCTAAGTCCTGACTCTAGAACGGTGAATTAAATGGAGCAAAAATCTCTTCCATCTTGAAACTTAGATTCTGGTATTATCTTTCTAAATGGAAGACAAACTTAAAGGAGTTCAAGGTAGCAGGGCTTAACAGAGCCATTAATTTTGAAAGTTGAAGGTTAAAATGTTGAAAGTATGATCCTCCATCAGAAATAATAATAATATATTTAATAATAGTCAACCCTTATGTAGTACTTACTGTGGGGCAGGAATTACTCATTAAATGGAGCCTTTTATTAAATGCTCACAAACCCTTATGAATTTGGTAGTTTTAAATGTGATGATTAGTGCCTTGTGCATATGTGCAGAACTAAGAAGTGATAATGCTAGGACCCAGAGTCTTGGAAATTGAACTCCAGATGTATGCACTCTGTGCCTCCCTTGTATAGAAAGATGTATGAAAAGAAGTATTTTAAAATTTACCCAACATTTCAACTGCAGTGCCAGATCTTAATTATTTTCAATATTAATAGAAAAATCACTTCTTAAAAATCTTATAACAGATGAGAACAAGGAAGGATATCTAAAAAACCCATATGTTCTAGTTTTGAATATCAAAGCATTGTCCAAATCATTGTCCTTATTTTATGGAGTCCAATAATAAGATCAAGAACATAAATTTTTTAAAAGATTTTATTTATTTATTTGACAGATTTCTCTCATCTTTCATTATAGTGTCATGAGAGAAATCACAAGTAGGCAGAGAGGCAGGCAGAGAGAGAGGAGGAAGCAGGCTCCCTGCTGAGCAGAGAGCCCGATGCAGGTCTCCATCCCAGGACCCTGAGATCATAACCTGAGCCCAAGGCAGAGGCTTTAACCCACTGAGCCACCCAGGCACGAAGAGCATAAATTTTTTATATAACTTAGTATCATATGAAATAGATTCACTGTGTTTTTTTTTTTCCTATTATTATTCTACTTATAATCCACTCACAGAATGAAGTGAGGGGAAAATTTTAGAATGATTAGGATTCATGTAGTAAGCGGCCTGTGCTGGGCGGCCCTGCTGTTTAGCCAATTCTAATAATTACCTCAAATTAAGCCCCATTCCATTCTTCCTGTAGGAATTCCAAACATTTCCCATGCTTCTTTAGCCCCCAATCTAATTTTTATTATTGTTGTTTATTTAGCATTAATAGCATTAATTGAAGTCATTTAACATAAATTTATTTGACCTCACTTCATTTATTTCAAAAATGTTTCTGTATTTTTAAATGTGTTATCTTGCATCCTCCTCCATATCACATTCTTTTTTCAACTGTTTCTCCCAATTTCCTTTCTTTCCATCTTTCTTTCTTCCTCTCCCTCCCTCCCTCCTTCCTTCCCTTCCTCCTTCCTTCCCTCCCTCTCTCTCTCTCTCTCTCTTTCTTTCTTTCTTTCCTACGCTCTCTTTTCCTTCCTTTGTTCCTTCCTTGCTTCCTTCAATCTCTTTCCTTCTTTCTTTTCTTTTCTTTTCTTTTCTTTTCTTTTCTTTTCTTTTCTTTTCTTTTC
>PITA01004732.1:0-119698 GCA_004023965.1 Spilogale gracilis
AAAAAAACTTCCTGAAAATGAAACTCTTACCATTAAAGATGAATCATGAGGAGAGAAAGAATGCATTCAATTATCTTGGCAAAAACATAATGCTTTTATAAACCTCTTTTTTTGTTGTTACTTTTAATGACATGTTGCCTTATGGAACCCAATAGCTTGGGTTTATGGAGCCTTCCTTCCAGAATGGTTTTAACATGAGCTGGGAAGATGGTGATGCCATAATTAAGGAGGCAAAAGTGGCAGTGGTTATTATGTTTTCAGGAACTATTCGCCACAGGCTGGCTGTAAGAGCCTGTTTTGTGATGGGAGATAATGTTAGTTAGGACTTGGGGGGAAACCACTGATTGTTAAAAGTACATTCAACTCTTTTTTTAAACAAGTAAACCTATGCTCAGTGACCAAAATCCAAAATGGTTCCAAGTTTTTGTTTTGGCTGCAGGAACATGTCTGCATCTCCAAATAAAATTCAAATAAACAGCATTTCTGTATTTCTCAATAGCTTGACGAGAAATGCTTGTTTGTTGCCCAATGTTTGGTGAAGCTGAGCCCATACCTAGGGAATGTCCAAAATGCTTGGGTGCTTTTAAGAGTGTGTCCCCTGCTGACTAGTAAAACTCCTTTCTCTAAGCTTTCAAAAAAGTTGCTAGATCCTGAATCTGAGGGCTTCTTTGAAACATATGTTCCTTACTTGTATATGTTTGGACAACCTCTCTTTGAAACTATCCTCCTCTTGAATGTAAATAGACTGAGAAGAACTAGAATAAGACAGAGCCTGGGTGTTTATGACACCAATGATATTTTTAGCAATCTTTTTATAAGAATTGATAGATACAAAGGCATATCTCATTAGCATTATAGATTTGCTTTTAGTATTATCTCAACAGACCATCTGGAGTGTATTTTATAATGTGATATAAGGCAGCCTCATTCTTCTCTACATAGTGAACCAGTTTTTTCTAATATGACTTAACAAATGTTCTGTCCTTTATTATTGATTTTTTTTTTTAACGCCAGCTCAACTTATACCAACGTCTCATACATAAAGGCTTTGCTGTATACATTCCTATATTCAGCTGGTCAGTTTGTTTCATTGCTAATGCCATACTCTTATTTTTTTAATTGAACTATAATTGATAGTTTCAGGTGTATGTCATGGGATTGATAATTTTATATATTTCCAAATGATAAATTTAGTGAAGTCCATTAACTTAAGTTTTATATCTGAACAATATCAACAGCTAAATTGAAATTGTTAATCTCAGTGATTTCTATAATATGTTCATCTCTGTTCCCCTTGGTTTAGGATTATTTGAAGATTTAGGAAACAGTGACATTCTGCAGTTTTATTTATTTTAAATTTTATTTTAATTTCACTATAGTTAACATGCAGAGTTATATTAGTTTCAGTTGTATGATGTAGTGATTGAACAGTTTCCTATATTAGTGTTCATGGAGGTCAGTGTACTCTTAATGCCATTCACCTATTTCACCCATTCCCCCACCCACCTCGGCTCTAGGAACCATCAGTTTGTTCTCTATAGTTAAGAGGCTTTTCTTCTTTATTTTTTTAAATCTCTTTTTTCTTCTTCTTTGTTTTGTTTCTTAAATTCCACATATGAGTGAAATCATATGGTGTTTGCTAGCAATGACTGGCTTATTTCACAGCATTATCCTCTCTAGTGCTATCCATGTCATTGCAAATAGCAGGATTTCACTCTTTATTGTGGCTGAATAATATTCCATTGTGCATATTTACTGTAGCTTCTTTATCCATCATCATCTGTCAGTGGACAGTTGACTGCAGTTAACACAAGGGTGCATATGTCTCTTCATATTAATGTTTTTGTATCCTTTGGATAAATACCCAATAGTATAATCCCTGGATCCTAAGGTAGTTCTATTTTTAATTTTTTGTCTTCCACAGTGGCTATACCAGTTTGCATTCCCAGAAACAGTGCACAAGACTTCCTTTTTCTCTATGTCCTCACTGATACTGGTTCTTTCTTGTGTTTTTGATTTTTGCCATTTTGACAAATGTGAGATGATATTTCATTGTGATTTTGATTTGCATTTCCCTGGTGATGAGTGATGTGCAGCATTTTTTCATTTGTTAACTTTCTATATATCTTCTTTGGGAAAATGTCTATTTGTACATTCTGCCCATTTTTTAGTTGAATTATTTGGTTTTTGTGTATTGAGTTGTATAAATTCTTTGTACATTTGGATATTAACTTTGTCAAACATATCATTTGCAAATATCTTTCCCATTCAGTAGTTTATTTTTTTATTTTATTTATTTGACAGAGAGAAACACAGCCAGAGAGGGAACACAAGCAGGGAGCATGAGAGAGGGAGAAGCAGGCTTCCCGCAGAGCAGGGAGCCCGATGTGGGACTCGATCCCGGGTCCCTGGGATCATGACCTGAGCTGAAGGCAGAAGCTTAACCAACTGAGCCACCCAGGCGCCCTATTTTTTTATTATTATTATTATTTCTCTTGCTGTGCAGAAGCTTTTTATTTTGATGCAGTCCCAATAATTTATTTTTGCTTTTGCTTCCCCCATATTTAGAAAGATGTCACTATGGATGATGTCAGAAATAGTATTGCCTGTGCTCTATTCTTGGACTTTTATGCTTTCAGATCTCACATTTACATCTTCATCCATTTTGAGCTTATTTTGGTTTGCTATAAGAGAGTGGTTTAATTTCATTCATTAGCATGTAGCTGTCCAGTTTTCCCAACATCAATGTTAAAGAGACTATCTTTTCCCTATTATGTATTTTTACCTCCTTCATTGAATATTAATTGACCATATAATCATAAGTTTATTTCTGGGCTTTCTGTTCTGTTCCACTCATCTATACATCTATTTTTGTGCCAGCACTATACAGTTTTGATTGCTACGGCTTTGTAATATAACTTCAAATCTAGAATTATGATACCTATAGCTCTGTTTTTGTTTGTTTCCAAGATTGCTTTGGTTATTCAAGATCTTATTGTGATTCCATACAAATTATAAGAGTGTTCTATTTCTGTGAAAAATGAAGTTGGTATTTTTTATTATTATTTACTTATTTGAGAGAGAAAGCAAACACAAGTGGGGGGAAGGGGTAGAGGCAGAGATTGAAGCAAGACTTCCTGCTGAGCAGGGAACCTGAAGTGGGACTTGATCCCAGGACCCTGGGATCATGACCAGAGCTGAAGGCAGATGCTTAACCCACTGAGCCACCCAGGCACCCTGCAGTTAGTATTTTGATAGAGGTTGCATTAAATCTGTAGATCACTTTGGGTAGTATAGACATTTTAACAATGTTTGTTCTTCTAATCCTTGAGCATGGAATGTCTTTCCATTTGTTTGTGTCATCTTGGATTTCTTTCAACAGTGTTTTATAGTAATCAGACTGCAGGTCTTTCGTCTCCTTGGTTAAATTTATTCCTAGGTGTCTTATTATTTTTGTCCAATTATAAATGGGATTGTTTCTTAATTTCACTTTCTGCTGCTTCAGTATTAGTGTATAGATATGTGATGTATTTCTATACATTGATTTTGTATCCTGAAACCTTACTGAATTCCTTTATTACTTCTAGTAGTTTTTTGGTGGAGTATTTTGGAGTTTCTATATATAGCATTATGTCATCTGCAAATAGTGAAACTTTTACTTGTTTCTTACCAATTTGGATGTCTTTTATTCTGTTTTGTTGTTTGATTGCTGTGGCTAGGGCTTCCTATACTATGTTGAATAAAAGAATAAGCCATTCTTTTGTTATTATTGACCTTAAGAGTAAAGATCTCAGTGTTTCCCATTGAGTGTGATGTTTGCTGTGTTTTTTGTTTTGTATATGGTCTTCATTATGTACAGATATGTTCCTTCCAAACTGATATTGTAGAGGCTTTTTATCATGAATGGATGTTGTACTTTGTCAAATGCTTTTTCTGCATCTGGAATTGATGATATTTTTATCCTTTCTCTTATTGATGTGATGTATCACATCAATTTTTAAGTATTGAAACATCCTACATCCTGGGAGTAAATCCCACTTGATTGTGGTGAATGATTTTTTTTTGATGTATTGTGGGATTCGGTTTGCTAGTATTTTATTGAGGATTTTTGCATCTAAGATTATCAGAGATACTAGCCTGTAGTTCTCTTTTTTGTGCTCTTTACCTGGTTTTGGTATCATAGTAATACTGGCTTCATAGAATGAATTTGGACGTTTTCCTTCCTCCTTTTGGAAAAGTTTAAGAAGAATATGTATTAACTCCTCTTTAAATGTTTGGTAGAATTCACCTGTAAAAGATGTCTAGTCCTCGATTTTGTCTTTTGGGAGTTTTTTGATTACTGATTCAATTTCATTACTGCTTATTAGTTTATTTAAATTTTCTATTTCTTCCTGTTTCAGTTCTGAGAGGTGATGTGTTTCTAAGAATTTAGTCATTTCTTCTAGGTTGTCTGGTTTTTTCGCATATAATTTTTCATAATACTCTCTAAAATTGTATTTCTGTGGTGTTGATTGTTATTTCTCCTCTTTCGTTTCTGGTTTTGAGTCCCTCCTTTTTTTTTTTTTTTAATGAGTCTGGGTAGAGGTTTATCAATTTAGGTGATCTTTTCAAAATACAAACTTATGGTTTCATTGATCTGTTTTATTGGGTTTTTTTTTTCAGTTTCTAGATCTTTTATTTCTGTTCTAATTGATTGTTTCCTTCCTTCTGCTTGCTTTAGATTTTGTTTGTTCTTTTTCTAGTTCTTTTAAGTCTAAGTGTAAGTTATTTATTTGAGATTTTTCTTGGTTCTTGAGGGAGGCTTGTATTGCTATCAGCTTCCCTCTCAGAACAGCTTTATTTCATCCCAAAGATTTTGGATCATTGTGTTTTACTTTTCATTTGTCTCCACGTATTTTTTTAATTTCTTCTTTCATTTCTTGGTTGACCCATTCATTGTTTAGTAGCATGTTTTTTTAACCTCCATGTATTTGTGTTCATTCCAGACTTTTTCCTTGGGGTTGATTTCTAGTTTCATTGCATTGTGGTCAGAAAAGATACATGGTAAGGCTTTAATCTTTTTGAATTTGTTGAGACTAGTTTTGTGGCCTAATATGTGATCTATTCTAGAGAATGTTCCATGTGTACTTGAAAACAATGTGTATCCTGGGGCACCTGGGTGGCTCAGTCATTAGGCATCTGCCTTCAGTTCAGGTCATGATCCTGGAGTCCTGGGATCAAGCCCCACATCAGGCTCCCTGCTTGACGGAAAGCCTGCTTCTCCCTCCCTCACTCCCCCTGCTTGTGTTCCCTTTCTAGCTGTGTTTCTCTCTGTCAAATCAATAAATAAAGTCTTTTTAAAAATCTGTATCCTTCCCATGTTTTAGGATGCAATGTTCCGAATATATCTGTTAAGTCCATCTGATCCAGTGTGTCATTCAAAGCCATTGTTTCCTTGTTGATTTTCTGTTTAGATGATGTGTCCACTGATGTGAGTGGGTTTTTAAAGTCTACTATTATTGTATTACTTTCCATTAGTTCCTTTATATTTTTTATTAACTTTGTTTACATATTTGGGTGCTCCCTAGTCGGGTGCATAAATATTTACAATCGTAATATCTTCTTGTTGGGTTGTCCCCATTATTATTATGCAGTGTGCTTCTTTATCTCTTGTTGCAGTCTTTGTTTTAAAGTCTCTTTTGTCTGATATAATGGCTACCTCAGCTTTCTTTTGACATTTATTACATGATAAGTATTTCTCCATACCCTCACTTTCAATCTGCTGGTGTCTTTAGGTATGAAATGAGTCTCTTGAAAGCAGCCAATAGATTAATCTTGTGGAGTTTTTTGGGTTTTTGTCTGTTTGTTTTCCCAATCCATTACTCTGTGTCATTTGATTGGCGCACTTAGCCTTTACATTCAAAGTAATTATTGATAGGTATGTATTTATTGCTATTTTGTTACTTATTTTGTGATTATTTTTGTAGATTCTCTGGCCCTTTCTTCCCTTGCTCTCTATTTTCATCATAAATAGGTTTTCTCTAGTGAGGTATTTGGATTCCTTTCTCTTTACTTTTTTGCATATCTGTTACTGGTTTTGATTTTTGGTTCCCAGTGGGTTTGTATATACCATCTTCTGCATATAGCAGTCTCTATTAAGTTGAGCTCATTTAAATTTTTACTCATTCTTTACTCCATTTCTCCCCATATTTTAGGTATATGGTGTCATACTTACATCCTTTTATTTTATGAGTCCCTAGACTGATTTTTACAGATATACTTATTTTTATTGATTTTGTGATTCTTACTTTCATATTCTTACTTATGGTTTTTTCTTTTTAGTCAGAGTCTCCTTTAGTATTTCTTATAGGACTGGCTTAGTGGTCATGAACTCCTTTAGTTTTTGTTTGTCTGAGAAACTCTTTGTCTCTCCTTCTATTCTGAATGATAGCCTGGTTGGAAAGAATATTTTTAGCTGCAAACTTTTTCCTTTCAGTGCTTTAAATCCATAATGCTCCTTCTCCTACTGCTTTTAAAATTATCTCTTTATCACTATGTTTTGCCATTTTAATTACTATATATCTTAGCATGGACCTCCTTGGGTTGATTTTGTTGAGGGCTCTCTGGATCTAAAGTTTTCGATTATTATTTTTTCAAAATTTCTGTCCCCTTGTTATCCTTCTTCTCCTTCTGGGATCCCTATAATGTAAATTAACGGAGTGCTTAACGGAGTCACTGAGTTCCCTAAGTCTATTCTCATTTTGCATAATTTTTTTCCACCTGCTCAGCTGATTACTCTTCATTATTCTGTTCTCCAGGTCACGGATTTGTTCTTCTGCTTCCTCTAGTCTGCTATTTATTCCATCTACTCTATATTTAATTTCAATCCTTGTATTCTTCATCTCTGGTCCTTTTTTATTTCTTTGGTAAGGGTCTAATTATCTCTATTCTTTTCTCAAATCCAGTCATTACGATCATTAGTTTAAATTCTTTATTGGGCATATTACCTGTCTCTGTTTTGCTTAGGTCTTTGGCTATAATTTTGCCCTGTCTTTCATCTGGGACATATTCCTCTCCTCATTTTGTCTAGCACTCCCTGTTTGTTTTTGTGTTAGGAAAGGCACCTACTTCTCTTCCTTTTGAAATAGTGAGTGAGGGGCACACTTTTAACAAGGTGGCACTGGCTCTCTGCTCAGAAGGGATGTGCCTCCACTGGCAAAAACAGAAAGGCAGAGGCCACTCCACAAAGCATGTGAAGGTGTGGTGCATAGTTTAAAAATGTGTATGTGTCCTCCAGTGGGAGGCTGCTACCCCAACCATGGAGACAGGTAACAAAAAGTGCATAGCTGAAACAAAAAAGTATTGGTAAGTTTCGTACCAGTGTTCTAGGGGAAGGGACCTGCTGTGCTGGGACTGAGGCAGATCAGGCTGGAGGGTGCAGAGCACAGTGTGAGAAAGTTAGGTAGTAAATGCTTGAAACACACTGGATCCTACAGCTGATTGTGTGTTTTTGTCAGGCGCAGGAGAGGAAAATGACACTTGCTACTTTTTTTTTTTTTTTTTTTTTTGGAGGAGTCTCCCAGGGATCTCTGTCCCTTTGGACATGCTCCTCTGGGTTTAGTATATAACTCTCCCTCCAGTATGCTTTAGGCATATTTCAAACTACTCTTTCTGTGCTGTATCTCTGGGGGTTGTTTGTTGTGCTATCTTTTTTAGAGGAGGGGATTCAGTTTCCTATCACCTCCCCACTCTCCCAGAGCCATGCTAACTGATTTTTAAAGTTCTAGGCTTTGAGTCCCACTGGTTGTAAGAACTTAGAAAATTCATCCCCTCTGGTTTTCAAAGCCGATGGTTATAGGATTTGTCTTTCCTCCGTACTTCTGGTGTGTAGTCTCTTTTTCTCACCAGTTTTGGCCTCTGGATCTGCCCCTTTTGTGGACAGACTTGCAGGTCTATTTAGCTTCCCCTACTCCACCCTTTCTACCCCCTTCAATGTGACCTTTTCTCTATATTTAATTGTTGGAGTTTGTTCTGCCAGTATTTGGCTCATTTTCTGGGTTATTTGCACTGATATAAATGTTATCTAATTGTATCGATGGCATGAGGTGAGCTTAGGACCCTCCCACTCCACAATCTTCTTTGGAAGTCTATAACATTCTACAGTTTTAGGTCACTAATAAACAGATCCTATCTTCAAGAAATTTAAGTGGGACAGCAAATTAAAAAATTGGTTTAATATAATACTAAGGATTTAAAAAATCTAAGACACATTCCTTACATTTAGTAAACTTCATATAATTGTTCTGAATATGCAAAGATGATTTAACTGGGCACTAACCCATTTTATGTAACTTTGGCCTTCAGTTTCTAGAGTCACATATTCTTGTTTTTGATGGTGGGAGATTAGAGCAATCAGCCCCTCACATTACCCCTAATGATTTCCACCCACTAATATTCATACCTTCATGTAATTTCTCTCATTGAGTGTCAGTAGGACTGTGACTTGCTTCTAACCAATAAAATAAAGCAAAGGTGCTGGCTATCACTTCATGATTATGTTATATTATATAAGACTCTGTCTTTGCAGACTGGATCAGAGTTCATTTTTGTGGACTTGATGAAATAAGTGTCTGTTTTAGAGAAGCCAAATGGCAGGGACTCTAGGCAGCATCTAGGACTTGAGGGTACCTTCCACCTGACAACCAGTAAAAAGCCAAGGAATGTCTGTCATGTAGCCTCAAGAAAATGAATTATTCTAAGAAAAAAAAAAGAAAGAAAAAGAAAATGAATTATTCTATAACTGCAATGAATTTGGAAGAAGATATTCCCAGTTAAGCCTCCAGATGACAATGCAACCCAGCCAAGTTCTTGAAACTCTGAGCAAAGGTCTCAAACAAGCTGTGCCCAGACTTCTGACTCACAGAAACTGAAATAATATACATATGCTGTTCTAAGTTGCTAAGTTTGTGATGATTTCTTATGGATTGATAGAGATTACATATATGATAATGCTTACATAGATGGGCTAAATGAATGAGATGAAAGTTTGAGGGATTTTAACTATTTAACTTTTTAGCATAGAGAACAGCTAAACACAGAAGACATTCTTATGATTCAGGGAGCAGAATATGGTAATAGGAGCTGTAGAGAGTTACACAATTTGATGATCCAACATGAAAATTAATTGCTTGACTTAGATGAATCTCAAAATTGGAAAGAACAGAAAGACTCTTGATCACTGATATTTGATAAAAGCTTCTTAAAGTAGATCCATCTAAAAGAAATGGATATTATAGTAAATATTGGGCGGTGGGTTGGGTCAAGACTTTACTGAGATCTCCTCCATAAAATTACAAAATAAGTTTATTTTATTTTTAATAAAAATAAAAATATAATTGTGTTCTAAGAATAAAAATCAAATACAAATTAAGGGATTAGACTTTTATTCTTTCTCATGATATTACATTGTAGAGGTATTGGATTTCCTACTTCATGTTTGAGCTTAAAGCAAAATTAAGCATTTATCATTTTATTTTTATTTTTTTTAAAGATTTTATTTATTTGACACAGAGAAATACAACCAGAGAGGGAACACAAGCAGGGTGAGTGAGAGGGGGAGAAGCAGGCCTCCTGCCCAGCAGGGAGCCCGATGTGGGACTCAATCCCGGGTCTCCGGGATCATGACCTAAGCCGAAGGCAGTTGCTTAACTAACTGAGCCGCCCAGGCGCCCCAGCATTTATCATTTTAAAAGAATTCTTAGTTTTTAATTAATTTTTCCTGTAATCTTTCTTAATTTTTTGGTGATTAAGCTATTCTGCTTTACTTATTATTATTCATCAGTATTGTTTCCTCTCCTTTTCTTCCATTATTAGCTGGTCTAGACCATTAGACTTTCATTTGTCATTGAGTTTGTTGAGACCTGAGTAGTCTTTTCATATCACTGTTATTCACATTGTGACATATTACATCCTTTACAAGATTCATCCTTTCACTTTGCAAAAGTTTTCTATTATTTTTCCATTGTATTGTTGAATATCTAACAATTTGCAAAAGCACTCCCTGTCTCATGGCAAAAACAGATCATAATATTAAATCTTAAATGTGGAGTCTGGAAGAGCAAAGATTTGTCTGCTTTGTCTATAATAGTCTCTTCCAGGGCCTTAAATGCAAAAACCTCAATTTTTACTGTGAAATCTGATTTGCCTTCTATTTCCAGCCTCATTCAGCCCACAATTTCCTCTGCTTTTTACTTCTAACAAGATAATTCTAGCCCTCTGAGTAAATGTACAGATGTAAGTGCATGAACTATTTCCTGTAGGAATACTCTCATAACTGGTGGTGGGAAGAGGGGATTTCTTGGTACCTTCTTTACACTTTCAATCCTATAGAATGACCTCTGTGAACCAGGAGAGAAGGAAAAGCTTTAGTACTTTATTTTCAAGTTCTAACTAATAAAAAATGTATGTATCTATCTGTTGTCTCTTGATGGTTATAGGTCAGATTTATCATCATATAAGTCCACCAAGATAAATCAATATAATACATGTTGAGTACAAAGTTATTCCTGTTTCCTCTGCAATCTTGCACTTTGTCCCATTTCCACCTGTGCTATCTTCTAGAACCTGGCCCAGTATCTGGTACAAAATAGCTTCTTAATAAAGTAGACATTAAGTAGAATAGTCAAATATCCCCCCAGCAACAAGCCTAGTAATAATTTTTAAGTTTTAAGACAAAATTATGTGTAGATGTCAGTAGCACCAAATTTCTTCATGCTGCCTTGTAGAAATGCAAATGTAAGTATAAAAAATAAAGACAAGGACTTTAGGGAAATTTTGCACTTTACACTGTGTTGGAGGAGGTCAATATGGCGTAACTCTGTGGGATCCATTTGCATTTATCGGACAAATGACAGGCAAGTCATAACATGGAATCAAAGGGGGGAGGTTGCGTTTTTTTAAATATAGATGTGATTTTCTGATGCTCAAGCATAAGCAATGACAAGGCAAACTTGTTTGCCGTTTGACATAATTGGCTCTAGCTCTGGGAAAAGTCCAAGGCTTTCTAATAGATAAGCTTACAGTGTATATAGTTCATTAGTTTTACTGATTAGAACACTGATTAGTGAGGCTCAGATTAGAATCTGAATTCCTGAGGCGATCAAATTATCTTCACTCTCTATCATGGCCAACTCTTAACTCCAAACAGGAATTCGGAGTTGTTGGAATCGCAATGATCTGAGGAGAAGAGGGAGCAGTTTTAAACTAAACCTGTCATTACAACTGGAGAAAAAAATCACAGCCGAAACAGTTGCCATTCTGGGCTATAAAGACATCTTTTCTGCAATTATAGCTGACCCAAAACAACAAAATAAAACATTAAGTAATCTTTTAAGTAAGATACTGGGTTGGGATTTTTCTTTGTTGCAGTTGAACTGAAAATTAATTCACCAGAGCAAAGTGACATCTCTATTAGACTCTAATTCTTACCCACTAGATTTGCTGCACAGGTAAATAAAACATATTTTGGTGTCATGTGCAAAATGAAAATGGCAGCTATGTTATTGTCTATTAGACAAAATAAAGAATTGCTGAATTGGGTCCAAAGCCCAGTTGATATAGAAAATTTCATTGCAGGAAGAGAGTTACCATATAGTCTTATTATTTTTGCCTCTATATACCAATATAATTATGGTCGAATGTGTTTCCTTTGTTTTTGTTGTTGTTTCTTTGTTTTGCTTTTAGTTCAACTACAAAGGGATTTTTCTCATTAAAAGTCTAAAAATATTAGATTCTAGTTTTTAAGATTGAAGACTATCTCTTGATTTCTTAAGGGATAAATTTAAGAAAAAAGGATATCTTTTGCTGTCATTGTAAGCTTAATATGTTACAAATTTAGTTTCACTAGGCCAAAAAAAAAAAAAAAAGCCATGTAATGACCAATTATTTGTCCTTGTTAGACTACTACTGTTCTGTCTTTTCCTGGAATGTTGACAAGGATATTAAAAATAATTAAACTTTCTGACAAAAGGAACATACAAAAGCAACTTGATTCATTTCAAGAAATTTTCATTATAAAATATTGGAAAGGCAAAGGAAAAAATACAAAAGCGTTAAAGAAAATTTAAAATTTTATAATAAAAATGGCCAATAAAATGCTTGTTAAAATTCAAAGCTTTAGGGGTGCCTGGGTGGCTCAGTTGGTTAAGCGACTGCCTTCAGCTCAGGTCATGATCCCAGAGACCCAGGATGGAGCCCCACATCAGGCTCCCTGCTCCATGGGAAGCCTGCTTCTACCTCTCTCACTCCCCCTGCTTGTGTTCCCTCTCTTGCTGTGTTTCTCTCTGTCAAATAAATAAAATATTAAAAAAAAAATTCAAAGCTTTACATTTTTACCAACACAATTTACATGTTATATTTAGATAGTGAATTTTTACTATAAAATAAAGTATGTGATTATTTATGGAATTATTTTCTACCTGAACATTTTGTGAGAAGTGGCCAAGGGGTAAAATTGCAGTCATTTTTATTAAGAAGTGAGTTTTCTTTGAAATCAGCAAATGTATACCAGTCCTACGAAGATCCATTATAGATTCTTTTCTAGCCCAGAATCATACATTGCTTTTAATTTTTAATGTCTCTTTAGTTTTTCTAATCTAGAACAGGGCAGCATTCTTTTTTTTGTCTTTCATGAATTTAAGCTTTTTGAAGTTATCTTATAAACTGTGCTTTATCTTAGATTCGTGGGATGTTTCATCATGATTAGATCTAGCCCATGCATTTTTCACAGGAGTACTAACATCAGGGATGCTGTGTCCTTGGTGCATCATATCAGGAGGCACACAAATAAAGCTATCTTAAAGAGATAATTTTATAACCATTCTGCTATTTTCATGATGAGTTTCTTTTTTCTATAGATATAGGTTTTCATTTTTTAATACTTATATACACAGATATATAGTTCTTATGTGCTTCCTGTTCCATTTCCAAGATTATAGCATGTTTATGTCTCTTTTATTTAACTAGTCTGTTGCTGGGGAGTCAGGTTGTTTCAAATGCTTCACTATTTATTAAATGAATATAACCATGATAGTCTATATACACTGTTGATGGAATCATTAGGTTCAACTGGACAAAACACGAGGACAAAACATTATGCTAATGTAAGCAAAGTTATTTTCTGTTCTCAGACCTTCAGCTACAGCTCCCCTGTTCTCAACCAACAGAGTTAGAGATGGAAGTTTTGCAACAAGTGTGATCAGGCAGGGAATAAGGGTAGGACCAACATACATTCAGTCCCCATCCTAGAAAGTAATTTTAAATGTAGGCCTTGTTCACAGTTACCCAGCCATGTCATTTTTGTTAAGGGGCCATAGAATGCTATATTTTCAGCAAAAATATAATTTAAGTTGGCTTAAATATGCCTAAAACCATCACTAAAAAAAAAGATTTATTAAAGAAAGCTTAAGAATATATGTAGAAGATTTACTCATGCCTTTTCCAATTTTTACACTAGAAAAACCCTAAGGGAAGTTTTTGCACACTTACAGAAATAGAGAGCAATGTATTATATAAGGAAGCTCTTGTGAATACAACCAAAATACTGTCAAGTGATGAGAAAACCATACAGAGAAGTCCTACAGTGAAGCCTTACAGATCTTTCATAGAATATGAGATTTTTGATTATGCTGCCAGTGGACCATTTGGAACATCCCAGAAATTAGAACTGGAATCAGAATGCCAGGCATAGTGACACAATGCCAATCTCCCAAGACAGACAGATAGAGGGAAAGAAAAAGAGAGGAAGATGTTGGTGCTCTCTACCGAGGCTAAGTTGTTGTGCAGGTTCATAGCAATGAATTGTGACTATATTTCTAAAACTTGTCCAACTGCCAGCCTGATAAAGGGCCTATCAGAGAATCAACTGCTGAGTGGGATGGAAAGAATTAGCGTGGCTCCCACTGGTTACATCACTGCTTAACTTGGCTCTTCCCTATATCAAGTCAACTCATAATTATCTGCTCTAATGGGCCTCGGAGGGAGGGGTGGGAACGGGGAGCTGTGACACAGACAATACTGAGTAGCAAAGTCTGCAAAATATTTTCTATTAGGCTTATGCATATATCATATGCTTAAGAAGGAAATATGTTTATCTTTCTAATTATGTTTTGCTTAGACTAATTTTTTGTTAATTCCCATGGCAGTGAGAAAGCTATTTCATATTGCACAGACAGTTGAGGAAAGCAGCCTAGGTTTTAAAATCTTTAAGATAAAATTCATTAAATTGTTAAGCTACAAGCTGGAAATGTGGTTTTCTGAAAATGTGGCCTCTCTAGTGTTCCTGTAATTCGGTTCAGGCCTCCCCTATGTCTTCACCAAACCCCCCATTGCTCTCCCTCTCTCTAGGCTCCCTCTTCTTTAGCCCTGTACCCCCAAGGGAGCTGAGTTCTCACCACCATCCTGACTCACCCACAGATTCTAGGGGAGTGACAGTGTTCCCTTCCACATCACCCGTAATAACTCAGAAATCTACACTCTGTGTCAAAAGGCCTATGAGTCTTTTAACCCATATACTTTCATTAGTGTGGTGCAAATTGCAATGGAAGGGGGCTGAGCTTCCAAAAACTATTTTGTAGAAAAAGAAACATCAGCTTTTTTTCTTTCCCCTTCTCCCCTCCCCCCCCCCACTCTGCCTTTCTCCTATAGTAATCTGAGCTCTCCTCTGGTAGGGAGTTGCCTAGCTCTGTTCATCTAGGGGCGAGGAGGTCACTTACCAAAACAGTTTAGAAAAGCGTAGATGTAAATATTTCGTCTGTTACTCTAGTAGGAGGGATTCTTCTACACCAGTATTACGCCCCTGTTGAAACCCTCCAGTGAGCTCACATTGCTGGCATGTAGACAACATGCCCCCACAACTACCACTAGCCTTTCCAGGTTAGTTTGTGCCACTCCCCCAACTACACCAAACACAACAAACTATTTTCCATTCATCAATGATATCATGTGTTCAACATAATAGACTTTTAGGGTAGTGACAGTGGTAAAAGAATATGGACTTATAAGCCTAAATAAAGGCTCCAGGCCCATATCAACTGATGCAATACCTTGGTCGAGGACTCAAAACCTTATTGCTCTTGAGAAGGGCAAAACTGGTTGCCACCACTCACCCTGCCCTTTCAGTCTGTTTCATTGTGGATTGAAAAGAACAATGCTGTCCCTGGAAATTGCATAGTAATGAAGTGCTGCTCAAAAGATTTTGTGTATGCATCAAAAAATGGGCAAGATACATGAAGAGGCACTTCTCCACAGAAGATATACTAATGGCTAACAGACACATGAAAAAATGTTCAGCATCACTAGCTATCAGAGAAATTCAAATCAAAACCACACTGAGATACCACCTTACACCAGTCAGAATGGCCAAAATTAATAAGACAGGAAACAACAAGTATTGGAGAGGATGCGGAGAAAGGGGAAACCTCTTACACTGTTGGTGGGAATGTAAACTGGTGCAGCCGCTTTGGAAAACAGTGTGGAGATTCCTTAAAAAATTAAAAATAGAGCTACCCTATGACCCGGCAATTGCACTACTGGGCATTTACCCCAAAGATACAGATGTAGTGAAAAGAAGGGCCATATGTACACCAATGTTCATCACAGCAATGGCCACAATCGCCAAACTGTGGAAAGAGCCCAGGTGCCCATCAACAGATGAATGGATAAAGATGTGGAATACTATGCCTCCATCAGAAAGGATGAATATCCAACTTTTGTAGCAACATGGACTGGATTGGAAGAGATTATGCTGAGTGAAATAAGCCAAGTAGAGAGAGTCAAGTATCACATGGTTTCACTAACTTGCGGTGCATAAGGGGTAATGTAGCTGACAGTAGGAGAAGGAAAGTAAATGGGAAGTAGGGTAATCCAGGGAGAGAAATGAAACAACAGAGACTTTGGACACAGAAACAAACTGAGGGACTTGAAGGGAGGGGGTGGGGGGGATAGGAGAGCCTGTTGGTAGGTACTGAGGGCACTTATTGCATGGAGCACTGGGTGTGGGGCATGGGCGATGAATCTTGGAACACTGAAAAAAAAATAAAGATTTTGTGTATATATATAGTATGTATACTTCTCAGTTTTCTAACTTTAGTCTGCTTTCCTAAATTTCCTAAATGCTTAATAAGAATAATTTTTAATCCTGACCCATATATAGGCAAACATGCCTTCCTTTATATATATATATAGCTATAATATGTTTATATGTTGAATATAAATATATTATATTGCTATATATTTAAATACATGGATATATATACATATTTTCTTTATTATATGTGATGTTCTCTGATATGTTATATTCTATTTCTTTTCTGTTTGTTGAGGCTTGTTGCAAACCATTCCATATCACACCCAGGTGCTTTGCCTCCACATGGCCACTGGTTGTAGCTTGCTTAGAGGTGCCTGAATGTGGTGACTTGGTCATTTCCAAATGGCTAGTTGGCCTGGTACAGTGGAAGAGATCCTGGGCCCAATATTGCCATGGTACCATTTAAGGGAAAACTAAGTTAGACTTCTCTTTTTCCTTTCACCCCTCACATATTAGAAAATCCTGTTGGCTTCCCTCCAAATTATTTTCCAACTGACCATCCCTCAACATCTCCATCACCACCAGTCCAGTCCAAACCTAGATCGGCTCTCGCCTGAACCCAAGAAAAACTCCTCAGTCCTCCTTTTCACTCCTTTGCCCCTTTAGAGTCACCCTCATAAAGAAGCCAGAGTGATCCCATTAAATGTAAATTACATTACATCCCTTTCCAGTGAGCACCCTCTAATAGCTTTCTCCCATAACATGCTACATAAATCAAACCAAATTCTATGTCAGATCTCATCCTACAAGGTGCTGCTTCCCCCATCCTGCCACCTCTTCAAGCCCATCTTCTCTTTCACTCCCTGCCACTCATACTCGCTCAAGCACTCCAGCATCAGACCGACCACCTTATTTTTCCTCCAAACACTGAGCCCTGCAATGAGGCATTTTCAGTGGTCTGGAGTCTCCCTCCAGACTCCTCGTACAATGATTTACTTATTTGTTATCCTCATTGCTTATTGTGCATTTTCCACCTGTTAGAATCTGAGCTCCCCAGGGACACAGATATTTGTTTCATTTACCGGTAGTGTATCCAAAGTAGCTAGAAGAGTGTTTGATATATTTTGGGTGCTTTTTAAATACTGAAGGCTGAATGCAAAAAAATGTTAACTATCAGGTTGATATTATCAAGAATGCAAGCTACTCTTTCTCTACACACAAGCACAACAACCACACAGCTCCATTTTTTTCTGCAGCATCAAAAAAACCACACCAGTCACAGATTTACCATTTTAAATACCAGCCATATAAAGTAAGAGCAGGAGAAAAAAATGGTAATTAACTTTATTATCTTTGTACTGGGTTGGTAAGTAAGTCATTTGTAATAAATATTTCTCAAAAAAAAAAAGGAATCTCCTTTTCTAGTAAATTATGAAGTCTAGTATCTACATATCAGGCTGAATATTTATAACAGGTATTCAGTGCATGTTTTCCAGAAAAGAAGTTAAAAAAAAAAAAGCCTTCGTAGACATTTCAGAAAGTCATTCTATACCACTAAAATTATAGACTCAATGAAATAAATCATTTTATCTAACACTGGTGCAAAGAGAACTAGTTTGCTGAGTGGGGTCTTTTCATGGCCTCTTGGATTGTCATTTCCCTTCAGAATATTCAGATGAGCCCCTTCAAAACCATGTAGATTACATGTTTGTTATGAAACTGTAGACCAGGTAAGCGTAAGAGTTGACAACTTGGGGACCATTTAAAGATAATTCTCTGCCTGTGTTACCCATGGTTTTCCTATTCTTGCAACAATCTTCAACTGTGTAATCAGTTAGAATGTAATTGAGTTCAGGATTAATCTTGAAAGTCCAGGCCTGAGCATTTCTCTACTGTAGCACTGCTGGGGATTAGCCAATGCTGGATTCCGAGTTCAGAGATCAGGCACAACACAGGAGAGAAAGAAGGGAAGAGAGGACTGCCAAAATAAAGATTGGTTTGCACAGGTATGTCTGCTTCATTCCCTTCACATCTATAAAATCTAGAAGACCAGGTTATTTTGGGAATTAATCTTTCCTTGAGTATGCATCACGTTTTTTTAAAAAAAAGTTTATATAAAACTATCTATACAAAAGCTTCCATGGCGTACCTTATAAGTGCTTATATGTAAGGCATTAGGAGTGAAATAAAATCTGGCTCATATTTCTTCCCTTGGGCAGATTCCAACATCCACCCTGCCAAGCAATAAGCCATCCAATCTCTGCTTTGTTTACCTCCTTTTGGAAGTAGCAAAATTTGTCTGATTAAGACTTAGAGCAGTCTTCAAGTGGTCATGTGCATTTCAAGTACCATTATTATACGTCAGTTAGCACTTATGTATGCTGTTTAATTAAGTGGGAAGCCATCCTTACCATAAACCAGTAAAAAATGTCAATACAAACTATTCACCTGGGTTGAAAGACACTGTGCTATAAGTTAAGAACATAAACCCTGAATTGGGTTACCTGGGTTCAAATCCCAATTCTGCCACTTACTGACTAGAAAAGATTGGTTATGTACTTCACTTTCCTCTGCCTCTAGGTTTCCCTCTAAGGATAGTAACACCTTCCTTGTAAGGCTACTTTGGGATTTAATTTTAATAGTACTATGTTAGTCTGCCCAGGCTGCCCTAACAGAATCCTCCAGACTTGGTGGCTTACACAGCAGACTGTAAGTCTAAGAGGAATGTGCTGACACAGTTGGTTTCTGGTGAGGGCTCTCTCCCTGGCTTGCATATGGCCGTTGACAGAGAGAAACACAGCCAGAGAGGGAACACAAGAAGGGGGAGTGAGATAGGGAGAAGCAGGCTTCCCGCGGAGCAGGGAGCCTGATGTAGGACTTGATCCAGGATCTCCGGGATCATGACCTGAGCCGAAGGCAGTCGCTTAACCAACGGAGACACCCAGGTGCCCCAACATATGGCCATCTTCTTGTTGGGATCTCATATGGCCCATTTTTGGTGTGTACACGCCCTTGGAGTACGTTCCTTTTAGAAGGACACCAGTCCTATTGAATTAGGGCTTGACTCTTTTGCCCTTATTTAACCTTAATTACCTCTTGAAAAGTCTTATGTCCAAATATAGTCACACTGGAGATTAGGGCTTCAACACATGAATTTTGTGAGGACACAATTCAGTGCATAACAAGTCATATACACAGTGTCAGGCACATGGTAACTTCACAATAAATACTAGTTCTTATATGATAGTTTTACTTTCCTCTCAGATGCATATATGAGTCTTAGATTCAATAGGTATTGTTTTAGTTGGTTAAAATTCCAATTTTTAAAGCAGAGGTACATTTACATAAGTAAGCCCCAATTAATGCATTTAATTAAAGTGACAGTGAATGAAGTTTCATTCTAGTGAGATGACTTGAATGCATAGACCATTTACCCATTCTTTTATGTAATGTATTTTATTTTTTCATTTTTTATTTTAAATTCAACTTATAATGTATTATTGGTTTTTGAGGCAGAGGTCAGTGATTCATCAGTCTTATATAATACTCAGTGCTCATTACAACACATACCCTTCCCAATGTCCATCACCCAGTTACCCCATCCCCTCACCTCCCTCCCTCCTAGCAACCCTCAGTTTGTTTCCTAGGATTAAGAGTCTCCTATGGTTTGTCTCTCAGTCTGATTTCATGATATTTTATTTTTTCCTCTCTTCTGCTGTGATCCTATGTTTTGTTTCTTAACTTCCACACATAAGTGTCATCATATGATAACTGGCTTTCTCCAATTACTTATTTCGCTAAGCATAATACCTTCTAGTTCCATCCATGTTGTTGCAAATGGCAAGGTTTCATTTTTGATGCCTGCATAGTATTCCATTGTGTGTGTGTGTGTGTGTGTGTGTGTGTGTGTGTGTGTGTGTGTTTGTGTGTTCCTCATCATCTTTATCCATTTATCTGTTGATGTACACCTGGATTCTTTCCATAGTTTGGCTATTGTGGACATTGCTGCTATAAACATTGAGGTACCCATGCCCATTCAGATCACTACATTTGTATCTTTGGGTAAATACCCAGGGGTGCATTTGCTGGGTCATATGGTAGCTCTACTTTCAATTTTTTTGAGGAACATCTATACTGTTTTCCAGAGTGGCTGTACCAGGTTGTATTCCCTCCAGTAGTGTAAGAAGCTTCCCCTTTCTCCATGTCCTTGCCAACACATGTCATTTCCTGACTTTTTAATTGTGCCATTCTGATTGGTCTGAGGTGATATCTCATTGTGGTTTTGATCTGTATTTCCCTGACTGAGTGATGTGGAGAATTTTTACATGTGTCTATTGGGCTTTTGGAGTCTTCTTTGGAGAAATTTCTGTTCATGTCTTCTGCCCATTTCTTGATTGGATTATTTATTCTTTGGATGTTAAGTTTGGTAAGTTCTTTACACATTTGGATACTAACCATTTGCCCAATATGTCATTTGCAAATATTTTCTCCTATTCTGTTCATTGTCTTTTGGTTTTATCAACTGTTTTCTTTGCTGTGCAAAAGCTTTTTTATCTTGATGAGTCCAAATAGTTCATTGTTGTTTTTGTTTCCCTTGCCTTTGGAGATGTGTCTAGCAAGAAGTTGCTGGGGCCAAGGTCATAGAGGTTGCTGCCTGTGTTCACCCCTAGGATTTTGATGGGTTCCAGTTTCACATTTAGGTCTTCCATCCTTTTTGAATCTATTTTTGTGTTTGGTGTAAGAAAATGTTCCAGTTTCATTCTTTTGCATTTGGCTGTTCAATTTTCCCAATACCATTTGTTGAAGAGACTATTATTTCCCGCATTGGATATTTTTTCCTTTTTTGAAGAAGATTAGTTGATCATAAAGTTGAGGGTCCATTTCTGGGCTCTCTATTCTGTTCCACATATCTATGTGTCTGTTTTTGTGCCAGTACCAAACTGTCTTAATGATTGCTGCTTTGTAATAGAGGTTGAAGTCCAGAACTCTGATGTCACCAGCTTTGGTTTTCTTTTTCAACATTCCTGTGGCTATTCAGGGTCTTTTCTAATTCCATATAAATTTTAGGATTATTTGTCCCAGCTCTGTGAAAAAAGTTGGTGATATTTTGATAGAGATTGCATTGAATGTATAGTATGGATTTCTCTAGGTAGCATAGGCATTTTAACAATATTTGTTCTTTCAATCCTTGAGCATTCAATATTTGTGACCACCAAATAAGCCCTTCAGGAAATATTAAAATGGGTCCTTTAAGTGAATAGAGAGCCCAAAAGCAACATAGATCAGAAAGGAACAGAGACAATATACAGAAACAGTGTCTTTACAGATAATACAATGGCTCTAAATTTATATCTTTCAGTAGTTACTCTGAATGGGTTAAATGTCTCAATCAAAAAACACAGGGTATCAGATTGGATTTAAAAAAAGCAATATCCATTGATATGCTGTCTGCACGAGACAAATTTTGATCCAGAGTCACCTCCAGATTGAAAGTGAGAGGGTCAAAATGATATACCATGGTAATGAACATCAAAAGAAATATGGGGTGGCAATCCTTATATCACCCAAATTAGATTTTAAACCAAAGACTGTAATAAGAAATGAGGAAGGACACTATATCATAATTAAAGTGTCTATCAAATAAGATGATCTAACAATTATAAATGTTGATGCCCTTCACATGGAAGAAGCCAATTATATACGCCAATTAATAAGTAAAGAAACACACTGATAATAATACAATAATAGTAGCAGACTTTAACACCCCCCTCACTGCAATGGACAGATCATCTAAGCAGAAGATCATCAAGGAAACAAAAGCTTTGAATGACACACTGGACCAGATGGACTTCACAGATATATTCAGAACATTGCATCCTAAAGCAACAGGATACACATTCTTGAATGCACATGGAACATTCTTCAGAATATATCACATACTGGGTCACAAATCAGATCTCAACCAGTACGATAAGAAAGGGATCATTTCCTGTATATTTTTGGACCATAATGCTTTGAAAGTGGAACTGAATCACAAGAGGAAAGTTGGAAAGAACTCAAATACATGGAAGCTAAAGAGCATCCTACTAGAGAATGAATGGGTCAACCAGGATATTAAAGAAGAATTTTAAAAATGTGTGGAAACAAATGAAAATGAAAACACAACTGTTCAAAACCTTTGGGATTAGCAAAGGTGGTCCTAAGAGAGAAGTATATAGCAATACAAGCCTTTCTCAAGAAACAAGAAAGGTATCAAATACAACCTAACCTTTACACCTAAAGGAGCTGGAGAAAGAACAGCATGTAGTACCCCTAAACCCAGTAGGAGAAGAGAAATAATAATGATTAGAGCAGAAATCAATGAAATAGTATCCAGAAGAACAGAACAGATCAACAAAACAGGAGCTGATTCTTTGAAAGAATTGATAAGACTGATAAACCCCTGGTCAGACTTAACAAAATGGAGAAAGAGAAAGGACCCAAATAAATAAAGTCATAAATGAAAAAGGAGGGATCACAACCAACACTGAAGAAATAAAATTTAAAAAAACATATTAGAAGCAACTAAATGTCAAAAAATTAGGCAATCTGGAAGAAATGGATGCATTCCTAGAGATGCATAAACTACAAAACTGTAACATGAAGAAATAGAAAACATGGACAGACCCATAACCAGACAGGAAATTGAAGCAGTAATCAAAAATCTCCCAACAGATAAGAGCCCAGGGTCAGATGGCTTTCCAGGGGAATTCTACCAAACATTTACAGAAGAATTAACACCTATTCTTCTGAAGCTGTTTCAAAAAATATAAATGGAAGGAAAACTTCCAAACTCTCTCTCTGAGACCAGCATTACCTTGATCCCAAAACCAGACAAAGACCCCACTGAAAAGGAAAATTAGAGGCCAATATCCCTGATGAACATACATACAAAAAGTCTCACCAAATTACTAGCCAATAGGATTCAACAGTGCATTAAAATGATTATTCATTAGGACAAAGTGGGATTTATTCAGGCTGCTAGGGTGGTCCAACAGCCACAAAACAATCAATTATCATGATAGAACTACATAAATAAGAGAAAGGACAAGAACCATATGATCCTCTCAATAGATGCAGAAAAAAACATTTGATAAAGTACAGTATCTTTTCCTGATTGAAACCTTTCACAGTGTAGGGAAAGAGAGAACACATCTCAATATCATAAAAGCCATCTACAAAAAGGCCACAGTGAATATCATTCTCAATGGGAGAAAACTGAGAGCTTTTCCCCTAACATCAGGAATATGGCAGGTATGTCCACTACCACCACTGCTGTTCAATATACTACTAGAAGTCCTAGCCTCCACAATCAGACAATAACAGAAATAAAAAGCATTCAAATAGGCAAAGTCAAACTCTCACTCTTTACAGATGACATAATACTATATGTGGAAAACCCCAAAGAATCCACCCTCAAATTGCTAGAACTCATACAGGAATTCAGCAAAGTGGCAAGATATAAAATCAATGCATAGAAATTAGTTGCGTTTCTATACACTGACACAGAAGAAAAAGAAATCAAGGAGTTGATCCCATTTACAGTTGCACCCAAAACCGTAAGATACCTAGGAATAAACCTAACCAAAGAGGTAAAGAATTTGTACTCAGAAAACTACAGAACACTCGTGAAAGAAATTGAGGCAGACACAAAGATACGCAATGTATTTTAAAAGTCATTCCACTGTAATCCTGTAGAACACATCATTGCCAGCAAACCAAGGTCTGTGGGCCAAATCCAGTCCGTGGCTTGGTTCTATACAGCATGTGAATTAAGAATGTTTTTATATTTTTAAAGTGCAGCAAAAGAAACAAACATGCACCCACAAAAGAAGAATCTGTGACTAAAGCCTTCTGTGACTCACAAAGCTGAGAATATTTGCTTTTTGGCCCTTTACTAAAATATTTTGCTGACCTCTGCTCCATGAATGGAGTTTAACCTAAGCTCTTCATATATGTCTATTTTTTTTTTAATGTGAGCACCTCGGCTTTCCTCTACCCTGAGCAGAGTGTCCCTTTGCTCTCCCCAAGCATTTTCTTTCTATCTTATTAATTTTGAGGAGAAGTAGTCTATAGTCCCTGTCATGTCTCACCAATGTCTGGGAGAGATACTGATACAATCTCACTTCCTCTTGGTTATTGGAACCCAGTAATAGCCCCAGAAGTGAAGAAGGATCCTGGTGTTTTTGAGTTAGTTTTTCTACATACTATCTCTTGTGATCAGGCGGGGCCTGTTATTTCTTGTTATTGTTGTCTCTCCATCTTTGAACCTCCCCCTCTTCCGCTTCCTATCTGCCTTAGTCTGGGAAAAGGAGAAAAAGAGAAATAACTATTGAATACAATACTTTTTTGTCTATAAGATTTCATTAATTCTTCTCAGATGTTAGTTTCAATTTTTATAGTATGACTTTATGCTTAAATGTTATCATTTCTACTTCACAGATGAAACAAAGGGTTCAGTTACTTGAATTCAAGCCCAAGTCCTTCCAGCTCCAAAATTCAAGGCCTTTCATCAAAGAAACATGAAAACCTGATTGACTTGAACTGTAAGTAACATTAGGGTAAACAAACTAAAATGATGGTTCTGTAAATAGTGCCCAGTGTTGACATGTTTTAAGACATCTGTTTTGTTTCTTCCCTGTATTAGCTATGTTCTAGATGGTTCAGTTGTCTGACAGACAACTTCCAAATTAGTGAGGTGTTGTGATAATACTTTGCTTGTTCAAATATATCCTTGGATATCCTTTATTCAGAGAATGTTGACTGTTTTCCAAAAGCAGCTCATATCTGAAAGTATGTGAAAGCATATTTATTGAGATGCGGATTTACTTTAGTTCTTTTTGCATATTTCTTTTCCTGTGAAAAGCAAGTGGGTCTCATTGTTCTCTCTTCTCATAGTGAAGGATGGGATTCCAGGTGGAAAGCAGAAATGGTTAAAGAGATTTCTTTCTTATATGTGTAGTTCCAAAAGCCTGAGCTCCTTTAGCATCTAGGGTGAATTAGTGGGTTGGAAGTGGGGGACAGCCCCAGCAGCTAAGAGGAGAGAGAAGGTTCCCTGCTTTGTGGTGGGAGAAGGGGTTAGTAGTGTTTTTGTTTGCACGTGTTACTTAAAAGATCAGGAAAAGCTAGATACTTGTTTGTGTGTGAATTTAGAGTTAAGGGCTGATGGCCACACTACAGGATTCCCCTTGTAATCACACTGAAGCTGTATTGGGAGTTGGAAAGTACAAAGGAGATGTTGTGCCAAGCAGAAGAGATGGTTGCAGATTGGGGGCCACCCTGAGATGTGAAATCACACAGTGGTGACCTTCTCTGGCATAAATCATGGTGGACTTGGTTCACAGCAGCACCTGCCCCATCAGAGGTTGGAAGAGTCATTTGAACAGTGGAGAGAACTCTCCTTAGTAATATGTTTCTATGAGACTGGTCCACAAACCCAGAATTACAAGATTGACCATACTGCTTTATTGCTGTTAAGTCAAAATATGTTGTCTTTGAAACTCCATATCAGTTATTACTCAGAGCCTCTCTCCTTCTCTGGGTTCACAAGAACATAAAAATGTTCTATGGTATCTAGAAATTTTTTGTAGTATCCATAAATATGGGAACAAATTCCCTTATCTTTCAGTTACCTTGGTGAGATCCAGTCTCCTCTTGGATGGCTACTTTTCTAATTGTAATCTTAAGAGCCTTCTTTCGTGTTCAGGGCCAAAGATACTTTTGTAAATATACAGATTTAAGAAATACAGATTTAAGAACTCAAGATTCAACCATAATCACAGGATTACTTCTAAAAGTATTTATTTGTCTTCATTTTTCCTATTTTTCAGTATATAATTGATCAAAGTAGATGATTAGAAAATTCAGAAAAGTGCAGAGAGAATAAACATTAATACCCATGATATGTATTCTTCCAAAAAGTCTTCCTCATCTAGATTTTTTTTAACATGAAGGGCTGATATTCAAAATATTGAATCACCTGCACAAGTTTAGGCATCAACAAATCAGAAAAATAGCTCTTGCTGACAATGGAGAAGGATCTTGAATCCCCCTTCCAAGTTCCCTTTTCAGACTTTACTTCATAGCTGCTTTATCTAGAGGAGGTCCAGATTTGCCATATTTGGGGGAAGTCATGTGTGGTGTTGGTGGTGGTATTGGGGTTGCTGGTACACTTGCTATTTACTAACTGATAGAGAAGTCCTTTAAGAGTATAACAACTGGTATAGGTATATGGCCATCTGTACCATTAGGTACTGGTAGAGTTATTAGCCTGGAATACACTATAGTTCCTTATAGTTTGGGTTTACTCCACTTAGCAAAATCTAGTAAATGTTTGTCTATAGCATAATATGTTCCTATAAAGGAGAACTTTGTAACTATAACTAATCTTTGGTAATGAACTTATAGGCATACCAAGATGATGGATGACTCCATCTCTCCTTGCAGTGGCTAGGTGGATATGTGCTACCAGATTCCAGAATCAGTCACCTCCAGCCACCTTGACCATTGGCCCTAGTGTGATATAAAAATACTGTCATTTTCTTCACGTGTCATGATGTGAAAAGGTTTGGAAAGAATCACTTTACAACAATGTTTTTAATGGGAACCTAACTTCTCGTTATATGGCTTTACTACAGTTAGCTTCATCAGCCACCTATTAGTGGACTTTCATCTTGTTTCTCATTTTCTCAATATTTTATTTTATTTCTAATGGATATACCTAAATATATATCCAATTATTTTCTTAAGACTAGTTTTCAGAAGAGGAATTTTGGTATATTGGGTCCTATTTAAGGCTTGGATACAGAGTATCTAATTTCCCTAATTTTCTAGGATACAGGCTCTAGATCTAGACTACTTGTACTTGCATCCCTGTTCCATCCGCTCATTGGATGTGTGACTCAATGCCTCTCCGTGCCTCAGTCTTCTTGCTAAAAATGGGGATAATCATAATATTTATCTTACTTGATTGTCATGAGGATCAGATGAGTTAGGAGTACTTGAACAACTCCTGGCTCTTCATTACTAGTCATTAAATCTCAACTATTTCCTTTAGTAGTTGTAGTTTTGTTGTATTTATTTGAGAGAGAGAGAGAGCAGGGCAGGGGTGGGGGAGGTGGTAAGGAGCAGAGGGAGAGGGAGAAGCAGACACCCTCTCCCCCCTCCATGAGCAGAGAGCCTGACTCGGGCTCAATCCTATGACCCCGGGATCATGACCTGAACCAAAGACAGACACTTGACCAAGTGAACCACCCAGGTGCCCCTAGTTTTTGTGATTTTAAAGTTTGCCAATTTTCACCCCTCCCCCAGAAATGTAGAAGAATATCTTTCTCCCTAATCCCAAAGGCACTGGGAATTAAATTCTTTATAATCATTGCTATAATATCATAAGTACTTGAAGATTTTCCTTTTAGAAAAATGCACTTGAATCACTTATGAGATGACCAGTCTTTGATAGATGTCTTATATTTTGTCTTTTGCTCATTTTCTATTAGGCTGTTTGTCCAATTCAGAGATTTTTTTTTTTAAATAGAAAATGTTCTGGGAGTCCTAAGCAGCCTATTACACCATTCTGGGTAAAATAAAAAATAGAAATGCCAAAGTAATCGGAGCCTCATAAATGTGCACTAGATAGGGAGTTTCGGTTTTACAACCTTGGCTGCCCATTGTAATCACCTGGGAAATTTTAAAAGCTGCTCACGACCGGGCCACACCCCCAGAGATGGTAATTTAATTGGTCTGATT
The DNA here is from genome assembly GCA_004023965.1 of Spilogale gracilis. Taxonomy (NCBI): domain Eukaryota; kingdom Metazoa; phylum Chordata; class Mammalia; order Carnivora; family Mephitidae; genus Spilogale; species Spilogale gracilis. The sequence goes on from PITA01004732.1 coordinate 27,848, forward strand.
TAATTACCTGGCATAGGAATTGTTAAAACCTCCCCAGGTGATTCTAATGTGCAGCCAAGACTGGTGTAGGTGGGTACTGATTAATTCAGGGTCAGCTGGGTGTGTCTCTGGGGCCGGGTTCTGCAGAGAATGACTTTCATAATCAGCCGACTCTCCAGGCCAACTGACTCAATTGCCACTTTGTAAGATGGCTACAAAGCCTTCTGACTAAGACTGAAAACAAAACAACCAATTCTGCTAGACTTTGCAATACCTTAAAATTTCTGCCCTGGACAGTTACTTTCAACTTTCCAATTTTTCTTCTTCTTAAAAATTAGCCCACATGTTACACTTGTATTTTGGTGGTGAAAAAGATCACTGCCTAACAGATATTTCACGTTCTTGACTATGCTTCTTTTGTGTTGTGTTGCTGTTGATGAAACAATCACCAAAGGATTAAATGATACAAAACAGGCTAGATAATATGCACCCTGTGTACTACAGTTTTGATCTTTTGTCTACTTTGAGAAAGTAAGTGTCTTGAGATTCAGTATTTTAAGCAAAGAATACTTCCCTTGGACTAAAACCTGTAAACTGAATTTGTCCTTCAACAGGGAATATTCAACCACAATGTCTTTTCAAGGAAAAGCTTTAAGAGTGGCATCAAAGGAGTCAGAAACTTAAGAGAAGGACAAGATGCTGATGTGTTAGGAAACTCTAGAGTATTTGCTTCTGTGGTTTTGAAGATGTAAATAGAAACAGCTATGGCAGAGAAGTTCTATAATTAGCTTTCATCCTGATTCCAAAAGTTGCTTATTTTAGAGCTATTAATAGTATATAAAAACCACTGTTTAAAACTCCTGGCTTGGATTTTCTGGTATTTTAATGAAAAAATTAGTATTTTCAAGCTTTGTGGTTTCTCTAAAGTCATGTGCTAAAGAAGTAGAAGTCCACTGTTGCTGAAAGGTTTTGGGGAATGGTGGATGCTCCAGTAATTTTCTGCTTCCTAGGCATAGTTTTCCCTATGAGTCAGAGCATGAGTTAAATCAGAAATTAAATAAATTACTGATCTAAACTGTGGGTCTAGTTATAGACAGACACTGGTATTTAGACCAAACAAATGTGCTCTTTAAACATAGTGACCTTACCCAGTTGTTCTTCCAAAACCACACCAGAGAACAATCTTGCTCAGTTAATCATGTCTGCCTGGAGAAACCACCACCTAGAAGGGTGTCTTTCAGAATTCACTCAGCAGCAGAATAAGGCAATCACATCCTCTCCTGAAAAGCGAGTCCTCACTATCTTCCCTCAATTCAAACCACCAGTTAACATCAAAACCCTTCCCTGAGCTCACCAAATGTGTTGTTTCATTACTTGTTTGTTTTTTTTTTAAATGCATAAATTCCTTGTAGGTCTAAATCCTATAGGATACATAGCAAATCTGGAGAAAGACTTTGAATAACCCTCCACCATCCCCAACTAAATTTTACCTAGGTACAAAGTAGACCAGGTGGGCATAAGAGAATAAGCTGTGTCCATATGGAAAGAATGGATATTAATGGAGTTGAAGAACATTTACGGAATCCTTGAGTCCCTTTTGCTAAGTTTCAGGGGAAAACAAATGTTAAGCAGTGGTGACTAATAGAATCAAAGAAGTCAATCAAGTCGAATTCCAGTTAGGTTACTCTTTACACACCAGAAAAAATTTTAAAAGTTCTGGATTAGCCTCTTGGACACAAGATAGGGAAAATGCAGCCCAGGGTGCCCCATCATATGGAGAAATGGCAGGGATCCTTAGACAATACCTTCTAGAAATCAGTCAAATAAGATTCATTGTGGGTTTCTTCAAGAATTCAGGATGCTGTTTGATGATCACTGTATGATTCCCCTGGACTTGGTTGAACCTACCCAATTGGGATTGAAGACTTCCCAGCAGTGGTTCTCAATATTTATTTCTCAGAATTATCTGTAGAGAATTTTTTTTAAATTACCCATACCCTGTACCCTATCCCAGAATGTCTGAAACAGAATCCCTGGTGATATGTAAAAAAAGATCTGTGGTGCCTGGGTGACTCAGTCATTAATCATCTGCCTTCAGCTCAGGTCATCATCCCGGAGTCCAGGGATCAACCCCTGCGTAGGGCTCCCTGCTCAGTGGGAAGCCTGTTTCTCCCTCTCTCATTCCTCCTGCTTGTGTTGCCTCTCTAGCTGTGTTTCTGTCTGTCAAATAAAAGAAAAAAGAAAAAGAAAGAAAGATCTGTAAGTGTTTCTGATGCACAGCAAAGTTGAACACCTCTGAATTTAGTCAAATAGAAAGGATCAGATTTCCCCCCAAGAAACCAGCTTTTCTAAGGGTTAGGGGACTAGGGATTTTTTGAAGATTGGTTTAGATCATCTCTGCAGTCCCTTTAGGGGACCTCAAGTCCTTTGAAGTGTTGTAATGAACAATATGGTCACAGAAAGGACACTTCTTTAGTTTTAAGGAGTCTTTGAACCTAAAAGAGCTTGTGCACTTAAAAGCAGAATTCCAACCAACTTTTTCTGTAAGAATTAAGTCTGGAGATGACTTTTGTTTGTAATGTTTGCAATTTCATTAAGAAAAGTAGGATAACTCCAATTAATCTAGACAAACTTCTGTTTTTTATACATATACACATCATGTAAATATTTTCCTGTTTTCATATTTATGATATTATATATCATTCCCAAGAATGTTTCCATTAGAAATGGTTTGCCAAAAACAGGATCAACAGTTCTTAAGTAAATTTTATACAGTTTATTTGATGAAAAGGAATGCATGGAGGGGAGGTTAGATGAATATTTATTGAGATCTTCATATGCATTCTTTTAATAATGGATTGTTTATCACTCTTCTCCTTTTGCTGTTGAAAACTGAAGTTAAGATTAAGAGAAATCTCCAAACCATACAGTTAATAAGTAATAGAGTCAAGATTTAAACTCAAGTCTGCTGATCCCATAACTCATATTTTCTAAATTGCACTAAATGAAGACAATCAATACAGAGGCAAATGTCCTTTCTTATTCCTTGAAAACATCATTTAATGATTTGTATCCTGGAGGACTAATTCTGTATTCCCAGTATGGCGATAAAGATTACACGATTGGATATCTAATAAGACTTTTTCATCTTTCTTATTTTCCTATTTTTATGAAGGAAAATGTAGATATTTTAAGGAATCTTTAAGGGAGTTCAGTATTTTAAATTATCCACTATCTTCTTAACTAACTAAGAAATGAGACAAAGGAATAAGGTAGATGAGATCAATTATTGTCTTTATTATGGACCAGCTTTAGATTGAAGGCTATGGCTTAAATCTGAAGGAAAGTGGGCCTCCTAAAATTGGATCCCAGTTTTAAACAGACGTTCCATCCAGGCACAGGCAGCTCCCATGACACTGGAAGCTTGAAGGACCAGAGATACATGTCTGCCTTCTTTAGCCAAGCTTGCGGTTAAGAAAAAATGAAGAGGAAAAGTCTTGATCTCTCCAAACTCACCAATCAGATCAGTTACTCCACCCGCAGTGGAGAAACTCCCGCGTTGCTGTCACAATGGATCTGCCTGCACATGGGAAAAACAAAAAACAAAAGACAAAAACCCCAGAAGTGAAAAGAGTGCTTCTCTCAGACAGAAGATGATGCTGGGGAGTTTTTCATATGCTCAAGAAAAACGTGTACGGACACACCTCAAGTTATAATTTATTCTCTGAGTTTAAGGAAGAAACAAAATGACTAAAATTCCCATATTTCCAGTCCAGTTCACTAAAGAGGAAAGGTGAAAACCCTCAGGTGGAAAATCATTCAATATTATTGTTTCTCGTATACAATAATAGAGCAAATACTGAAATTAAGGGTTTGAAACAATAGCATTCGGTGTCAGAGAAGTTAATTACTGGGACATTTTTACTATCTTTTTTTTTTTTTTAAAAATGCTTGCTCTTTGTTTCCTTCATCTCTTTTGTAAAATTTGCCTTAAATGAAGGTATCTTTGAAGAAACATACTTCACAACAAAAACTAAAATTCCTTTTTACCCTAAACCCTCAGTTGTATATGAAATTGAGACCAAGGGGAACTGACATCAGGCTTTGGATGTTCTTTTGGTTCTTCTTTGGTATGTTTGAAGGCAGTCATTCCCCAATTTAATATGTATAAACATGTGGAATATTACTTGATCAGCTGAAAGTCCACTTATACCAGGACACAAAAAGTTAATTCATAATTAATATACATTTAATTTGTTTAATTTCTAGCAACATCTTTACTCCTCATGAGTTTTTAGCTTACACTTTAAAAATCAGGGCAGATTTCTGAATGATTTAGGTCAGCCTCCCTGCCTCATCCTCCTAAAAAGTTTTTCTATTAGTTTTCAAAAATTTGAGCCAATATTTGTAACATCTGATGTAACATCTCAAAAATTATAGAAATACTAGAGCCAGAATGCACTAGATCCAATGTCCTCATTTCATAGATTAAAAAACAAAAAAAACCAAAAAACAAAACCCACCTTGGACTTAAAAAGATTAAATGATGTGACAAAGATTGTCAAATAACTTATTGAGTAGAGTTGGAGCTAAAATCTTCTAACCCCTGAAAGGATTTTTCAACAGGAGTTGCTTTATTTTCTAGTTTATTTCTCTACTACTCATTTCCAGTCGAAAAAATTCTAACCCTACGATGCTATTTCTCAAACCTTGTGACTCTGTTTAGTTTGTATAGTTTTTTTTTTATTTTTAATACATCTAGTGTGATTCCACAGAAGGAAGGGAATGATTTCTTATTGCTTTGATTGCTGTTTTTATAGCCAAACACACAGAAATCCCATGATATCAAAAATCTTAGAAAGCATGTGCTTTTAGCTCCATCCGGCTCTAATTTTAGTTCACAACTCTAACTTCATGAAAGATACAAATGAAGCACTTTGCATTTGCTGAATGTCTCGCTGCTTGTATTTATTTTGCCAGACTTACTATTTCATTTGGATTTCACTCTCGTTACCTGCGTTTTGTGGGGTCCCCTTGCCATTTCCAAGGGTACACTTCAGATTGGGAAATCAGCTCGGGTTACAGACTTGTGTATGGTTATGTTTACTGTTCTTTGGTAAAAAAGCTAAAATGCTCCTGCCTGTTTATGACATTAGAAGGTGTTTAAGTGCATGTCCTAAATAAGAAGGGCCTTGTTTTCCACTTGGCTTCAGGTAACTTCGAAATCCCTAAGGGTGATCATGCCTGTTCTTAGAGGTTCTCCTTGCAGTCGGATTGTGTATAACAAATCTGCTTCTCCAGCTGCACTTGGAAGTCTCTCTTCTTTCTCTTGTTCCCACTTGATTTAAAAAACCTGCTGCTCCACCTCAGAAGAAATACACTATACCCCTAGCCAAAGATTTTTGCCTTGACCGAGGCTCTTTAGATGGTCACATTTATCTTTCAGAATTTGAAATCAGGTTTTGTCCATCTCAGCAATGATTTCCATCAATATGAGGCAGCTGCTCTACTTTTGTAACAGGTAACACCATGAATAAGGGTACCCGTGTTTAGGAATATCCTGATGCAAAATGCAACATAACATAGCATAGGTCAACACAGTGGGAAACCACCGGCTCAAAAGAAATGAGCCTGATTTTTGAACCCAATGGCATGAGGGTAAGTGGATGAAGTACAAAAGGAGCCATCTGAGGAAAGGGATATTCTGATACTACTCTTCCCAGGAACACATCTGCTTTGATATGAGAGCACAGAGGAGTGCTGGAAATGGACCATCAAATTCCCAAAGTTCCCAACACTCCTCATGGCGGTGACACCAGTGCCCTATGTACAGAGCGAGCAGAGGCTCAGTCAACAACCTCCAAGCTCTCAGGACAAGGAGAAATTGGAGTCATCATCTGTGAGCTAGACCTGCTTCAGCTAAAAAAAAAAAAAAAAAAAAAAAAAAAAATCACATAATTGAAGTAGAATTACATTGTTAACATTGAATTACTAATTCATATCTCCCTTCCATGTGTATGGTCCCAGCCTAGCAATCTGAATTAGCATCTAGATGTACTTTTCTTCCCTTTTTTTTTTTTTTTTTTTACTTTTTTGGTCTTTTCACAACCTTCATTTAAAAAAACAGAGTGGAATTTTTTAGGAACTGTTAGGGAGCCAAAATGTATGCTAGATGCATTAGGTTTATGTCAGATCTAGGATCTGAGGGAAACAAGAAATCCAGGAAAAGTTTCAAAATCAGACTGAGTCTAAGAGGAAACAGTCTTTGGCTTGGTGCCTTAATGGACAGCAGGAATGAGGCAGAGAGGATTATAAGTTACTCATTCCCCAATTAGATCTCATTTTCCCTGATGGCACAATAAAACCGTGTCTCCACACAGCAGTAAAATTCATATTCCACTGATCAGTCAGGTTCTTTATTGCTGATTAGGTTTCCCGAATAAAGAAAGTTCAGTAGTAGCCATAATGAAAAAGCTTCAAATGTGATGGATGGCAAGAGTTGAGCCTCACTTAATAGTACTGTTTCGGTTAAGGTCTTCAAGACTGTTGCCAAATTGAACTTGAAATAGAGTTGCAGCATATGCAACCTGGCCATTTTCACAGCACACTAGCTATTGGACCCAAAGCTCCACCGACAGAGCAGAGTCACGTGGGAAAGTCACCAGCAGCGTGGCATGTGAGAACAGACCACAGGTCTTCGCCGTGGCCCTGATCTGTCCAGAACCATTCACATCATTCTGTGGTGGGGAGAGTTTCCCTCTCAGTACAGTGGGGAGCTGAACTTGAGTTCTCTGGAAAAACTGCTATAGCTGTAGGAAGAAGACAAAGCAAATGTTCTAATCACATGGAATCTGGCTTCCCTCCTGAGGGCACTTCAGCTAAGGCAACAAAACCCAAAATAGTACAGGCGAAAGGAGTGTTTTGGCTGCAACCTCTCATCACATGTCCCTCCCTCCTCACTGCCAACAGGCCCCTGGGTTTTGCCAGTCCCATGACGGCAGTGTCACAGAAGCCCAGCAAGAAAAACATTAGACCTAGACCAGTTACCTTCTGCTTAAACCCATAATAGTTCTCTCCTGCAAACAAGAGATGGGGCAAGGAGTTTTTTAAGAGAAGCAAAGGTAAAAGAGCCATGAGAATTGAATGTCAGATTTCTTCAGCTTCGTTTCAGGGAAAAAACTATGTGTCCACAAAGAAGCAGTGTTAGTATGTGGGACTGAGATTCCCAAGCTTCAGATAACGCTGTTCCTCCATGTGTTCAGGTGGGAAGGGGAGAACCCTCGGTGGTTCTGCAAGAAAGCAGCCAGCTGCAGGGATTCTCGTCAGTTTTAGGAAATGGACTTAGAATCCCATCCCTAGGATATAGGCCAACTGTAAGATGGACACTATCCAAACCTAAAGACTGCTGGGCCAAGAGGGACTGACAAGCCATGCCAACCAGGCTGTGGCTGCCGTGTGGAGAGGGGGCACCCCAAGCCGCATACCACAGGTGTGAGAGCACCCCAGCCCTAGACAGATACACAGGTGAAGCTCTTTCCTGATCCTGCCCAGCTTCTTCTATGAAATCTCCTCCCTCCTTCTCTCTCTCTCTCTCTCTCTCTCTCTCTCTCTCTCTCTCTCTCTGTCTCTCAGTACAAAATCCCCAGATGCCAGTTCGAAGGAAATCTGCTTCCCCTATCACCAGGACTCTCACTGACAACAACCCTCTCCTCCTCTTTCATTAGAAAGCGTGCCATTCAGAGATCCTCCGCCACTTACGTTTTCATGTAATAAAAATACTTTACCCATGAGAATGTGAAAATAGCCTTTAATCCTCCAGTCAACGGATGTTTGTATCCTAAAGGACATCTGCTGTTCAACTCAAGAGGAATTCTCTTTCTGAATTTGTGAGGGTGGTACCTCTGAGCATTGGCTTTTATGACACCAAAATCTCCCATTTATCCAACCCCTTATAGGGACTGAACCATAGTAAAGCAAGCCAACTTTATTTATCTCATTTAATCTTCACAAAATGATGAGGTAGGCTTTGTTATTTTTATAATAAACTGAAAGTCAGACGACCAACTGACTCCCCCAGAGCTCAGTAACTCTATGTTCCAAATACTCAACATGTTTTTGTACTTTGTCACATCATAATTTTTAATATGTCCATACAGAATTATGAATTTTTAGAAGTAAATGAATTGTGTCTTTTCAACAGTATGATGTTAGAACCTAAAACTCTTAGACCTAAAATAGCAGGTGCTTTTCAGCTAGAAACACCTGAGTGTGAATCCCAGCTAATCAGTTCTAAGACTACTACTACTCAAATGTCCTGAGAATCTTTCTCATCTGTCCCGTGAAGGGTAGGGAATGTTTAAATGAACTAGTATGCTTAAAAACTTGGCACCAATAGACACAATCCTTAAAGTCTCATATTTTCAAGAAGTAGAAAAGTATCCCATCTTTGAAAAATCATCCTTTAGATATCAGAAATCTATATTAAAAAAAGTTTCACAATTACTGTTATAAGGGCCTACTTTTTACCTCTTCATTTAAGACTATGTACCAATTACATCAGAATGATTTTTTAAATCTCTCTTGGCAATCTACAACACACAAGGCCAGTGTTAAAAGAATAAATGCATTGCTCTATAATTGAGAATATTCTCTTAAATAAGAAAAGTAACTGTATCATATCAGTATTCAAGTACAATTGAAACCCAGAGGCAATGGGAAAGAAATGCCAAGGCCTTTCGGTTGAAATGGCGTCTTAGCTTTCAGTGACTGAAAAATGTGCCTAAAAACTTTTCTTCCTGTCTGTGGTTCCCCACAAGTGGCATCAATTTATGTAATCATCTGATACATAGCACCTCTAGACAATAAATAAAAGTCACCACTTGATGGGTTTAACTATTTACTTCAGGATCATAATTCCCTCACAGAAACTTCATAAATTTAGAAATCCATCCCAGTGAGAAGATATTTTTGAGCTTCTCCTATGCTTACAATGTTTCCTGGACATTAGAGAAGGTGTAAGAATGACTACCTTATGGTCACTTCAAGGAATTATCATGTGATGGGAAAGTTAGCCCAGCAATATGTTCTTTTAGCCAGATTGCAGACCTAAACGATAAAATTCACAAGAAATTCCTGCTCTTCCCTTTGAATGTGAATTAATCAATAGTTGTGCAGAAATGCCTGTTAGCATCTCAGCAACATTTCTGCTTCTTTTTAGACATAGATCAAAATCCCAGAAACCACATCAACCTGGAACACGTGGTATGACCAAAGTGGTAGAGGAGGAAAGAAGAAGCTTCGGTTCTGCCTGGGGCACTTGAAAAGGCTTTGGAGAGAATAACAGTTGAGTGGAGAGGTCAAGAATATATAGAGAACGAGTGGAAAGTGTAATTCAGGCAAACATAGAAAACAGAGAACACCTGAGCAACACAGACATGTAAATGCAAATGATTCAGTGACAGCAAGTGCTCTGGTTTGACTAGAGCGTGAAGCACATGGTAGCAAGAGGCATCGTGGCCCTAGGCAGAGTGTGGTCTCCCCACACACCGGAGATGCCAACATCCTAATACCTGGAAGCTGTGAGAATGGCACATTTTGTGGCAGAGGGGAATTAAGGTTGCCAGTCCACCGACCTTGATGCCCAGAGATCCTCATGCATCATGTGGGTGGACCTCATCTGCTCAGAAGGATCTTACAAGGGGAAGAGGGAGGAATAACTCAGAGCGATGCACTGTGAGAGGCATGGGACCCACGCTGCTGCCTTTGAAGACAGAGAAAGCTGCCACAAGCCTAGCAGGGCAGAAAGTCTCTAGAAGCTGGGAAAGACGCGGTCCTGGGCTCCTTCACCAGCCTTCAGAACATAGAGCAGTTCTGACAGCACCTTGATTCCAGCTCCGTGCCCTCCACACCACACTTGCAACCTCTCGAACTGCAAGAGAAGAAATTCATGTTGGAGCCACTGAGTTTGTGGGCCTTTGTTATGGCTGTAGCAGGAAACACATCCAGAGGGGAGGTATGGAAACAGGGACAGGGGTCAGACTGAAAGCTTCGATGACTCTCAGAGATAGGTGGACTGTCTTCTAGGAATGAAATCCCACCAGGAGAGAATCACCTGATCCGTTCTCTGCTTTGGAAAGCTGCATTTGGAAGCAGTGTGGAGGGTGCACAGGAGGGGAGGTGGGTCAGAGGAAGGGGGACCCTTTAGGCGACGTTGCAAGAACAGGATGCTGAGTTAAGGCCGTGAATCTGGAGACGGAGATAGATGGAAAGAGGTCATAATAACCCAGCACACTCAGGGCCACAGTTCTAATGTGTCATAGATCCAGGGAGGGAAGTAAAATCTTGGGAGCAATCCCCCCCCCCCCACTTCACAGTTGACTTGTAAAATTGTAACATATTTAAAGTATACATCATGATGATTCGATACACGTGTACATTGTGAGAGAATTCCTCTCATCTACTTGCTTTATGTATTTATTTATTTATTTCGAGAACATTTAAGTTTTACTTTCCTACCAAATCTCAACAGTACAGTGCAGTGCAGTTTTATCAACTATATTTTCCACATTTTAGATTAGCTCCTCAGACCTTGTTCATCTTAGAGCTGAAAGTTTGTGCCCTCTTATCAACTTCTCCCTTTTCACCCAACTTCCTGCTCCCAAAAGCCATTTTTCTACTATTTATGTGATTTTGACTTTTTCTTTCTTTTTTTTTTTTTTTTTTTTAGATTCTATGTGTAAGCAGTACCATGTTGTATTTCTATTTCTCTGTTTCTGTTTGGTTTATTTCATTTAACATAATACTCTCAATGTCTCTCTGTGTTAACACAAATGTCAGGATTTCCTTCTTCCTCATGGCTGAATGATGTGCCATTATATGTCTACCAGCTTGTCTTTATCCATTCATCCATTGACAGATACTGAGGTTGTTTCCATGTCTTAGCTACTGTGAATAATGCTGAAATTAACACAGAAGTGCAGCTATCTCTTTGATACCCTATTCAAACTTCCTTTGATATATACTCAGAAGAGAGATCACTGAATTACATGGTAGTTCTATTTTTATTCATTCACTCATTCATTCATTCATTCATTCATTCATTCTTGAGGAGTTACCATACTGTTTTTCTACAGTGGCTGTACCAACAACAATGTAGAAGATTTCTCTGAAGAAAAGGCACGCTTAGTAATTTTCATTTAGAATGTATCATGTCAGAACTAGTCAGCCCTTAATGTCCCAGTTGAAAAGCCTGTACATTTCCTTCCATTTCTGCTACTTACCACTGAGGGATTCTGGATGGATATAGATATAACCCAAGCTAAAAAAAAATTACGGATGGTTCATTATTTCATAAATATTCTTTACTAAAGGTGTTGAAGTCAGAAAACCATAAGGGCAAAAACAACACATATACACATACACCTATATAAACACTACTTCTACATTTGAAGCTGCCAAAAATTCTAACCAAATAGGACAGGTACCCCTAGGCCTTAATGCACCAGAATTGTTTCAATTTGTTGCTTTTCATAAGAAAGGTTTTATTTCCCCAGTTGATCAGAGAGCATACTTGGGAAAAAAAAAAATCTGTTGATATTCCCCTTGCTGAGTTTTAAATAGCCTGAGTATGTGTGATATATCTTTTGTAGTGAGTACTTTAGAGAAAAAGCATTGCTTTTAAATCTCATGCATGCCCCAAATGTAATGTGAAATAAATTCCACTGTGAATGAGCTCCTACCATGTCTAAAAACTGAATTGTAATATGCAAGGTTTCTCTGAGACAGGCCATTTCTTTTTTGTGGTCTTAAAAGCAACAAAGCTAAGAGGATTGATAAATTTTAAATCTCTCTAGCAGATTTCATGTAAAGCAGGAAGTTTATATCTCATGCAACTCTAGTAGCAGGAGCACGACTAGTTCATTCTGAGGTTTCCCAGGAATTAAATTCTGTTCAATTAACAGGATGCATTGTACTCAACATAGCAAGGTTGTGAATAATAAGAATAATAATAGTCATACCAACAACTTCAGGTCTGCCCTCCAGGAATTTATAGTTAATCTCTGAGGTAAACTCAAGTTTCAGAGAGTGGTCTCTGAATTTTTTTCATCCTTTTGGCATGGTGCCAAAACTGTCAGATTGTAATTGAAAGCTCCTGATCAGTCAAATCCCTGTTCAGCTGCTCACTTCTATAGAGACTAAAGAGGCGGCATTTTATTTGAGGTTCTCTCTTTTCAGGGTGAGGGGGTCCTTTTTCAACTCTGAGGGAACATCTTCCCTTCCCTAGACATCCTTCTCAAACTTCATCAGAATAAAATCAACACGGCCGTGTGATCCATCATTTACTGAGCACATACTACATGCTGAGCCTTTAGCTTTTCATGCTCATCATCTCCTTTAATTCACACCATAATCTCCTAACTAGAGGTCTTGCTATTTCTGACTTCAAGAGAAAGAACCTGGGCTGCCTGGGTGGCTAGGTGGGTTAAGCATCTGCTAAGGTCATGATCCTGGAGTCCCGAATTCGAGCTCCACATTGGGCTCCCTGCTTAGTTGGGGATTCTGCTTCTCCCTCTCCCTCTGCAGCACCCCCCAACTAGTGTTCTCTTTCTCTTGCTTGCTCACTCTCTAATTAATTAATTAATTAATTAAAGATAAGAAGCCTGAAGATCAGTGAAGTTAACTCACTGAACTAAGGTCACAGTTCTTAAACAAGAAGCCAAATTCAGAATACGAGGTGTCGTTCATCAAAGCCTCAGTTCTTTCCACTCAGCTTGACTTGCCTGAGAAAGCGCCTCCGGGGCCCCCTATAGAAGCGATGCCGTAGTACATTAGAATAAATAGTTACAGAGGTTCCAGCTTGCTTTCTTCTCACACACCTCAGATCATTGCACAGAATACTAAAGCTCAGTCTGTAACCTGCAGAAAAGACTTCCCAGGGGCACTTCACCTGCCATTCCTGAAGATGAGAGAGCCTTCCACACACCACACTGGTCTTAACTAAACCCACGGAGCTCACCCTTTCAGCGTTCCCAGCGTTCCCTGGCCCAGCCGAATGGCAGCCAGTGGACCTAAGGGCCATTCATGGGAGAAGCTAAGACTCGCACGTGTTGACACCTGAGGTACAGTCACGTCCCATGAACCCCTGCTGGGCCGGCCCCTTATGAACTGAAATAAGCAAAATAAATAACTAAACATACAAAGTTTTTTTTTTTTTTAAGAAAAGTTATTTGCAATTATAAATACAAATCTAGGCTGAGCAGGCATGAACTGTATGCAGGAAACATGGGGACATTTGTATTTCATCTTTTCAAGTTCCAAGATTTTTTACAGCCACTCTTAATGTGTGTATGAATATTTTATTCATGTGCTTTGAAGGAAGGAGTATATTACCTTTCTTAAAATGCTTTATGAAAAAAAAATGCTTTATGAATGGCAGATTACAGCAGGAATTTTTTTTTCCAACACTGAAGTGTTCCTAAAACACTGAATCTTATTCTCCAAATCCAGTGTATTAGGACTGAGGTATCCTTTCTTAAGTTTTGGGGTTTCTTTTAAAATAATTCATTGGCTTCTGAAAAACATATCAAACATTAGATTTTATAGATTTTTCTTTTGTGTTTTCCTTTTCATGCCCTTATCAGTTACATGCTCTTAAAACTGGCAATTTCGTGCTATAGTAAGCCATGTAATTTTTTAATTATGGAAAAATACACATAATAAAATTTACCATCTTAACCATTTTTAACTGAACAGTTAAGCAGTAATGAATATATTCACGTTGCACTTAGCTACCACTATCCATCTTCAGAACTCTTTTCATCTTTCAAAACTGAAACCGTACCCATTAAACAGTGACTCTATAGTGCCTTCCCCCCCACACTTCCAGCCCCTATAAACCACCACTTTATTTTCTGTCTCTGATCACTCTAGGAACTTAATATACGTGGAATTACATAATGTTGGTCTTTTCTGGCTTATTCCACTTAGCCTGATGTCTTTAAGGTTCATCCATGTTCCGGCATATGTCAGACTTTCTTTTTAAGGCTGGATAATAGTCCATTGTATGTATGTATCACACTATAATTGTTCACTCATTCATGGAATCTTGCTTTGCTTTCTCATTTTGGCTATTGTGTATAATGTTGCTCTTCACATGGAGGTACTAATACCTCTTTGATATTCTGCTTTCAGTTCTTTTAGGCATATACCCAGAAGTAGAATTGCTGCATCATGTGGTAATTCTATGTTTAATTTTTTGAGGAACTTCCATACTCTTTTCCACAGTGGCTACATCATTTTACATTCCCATAAAGAGTTAACAAGCATTGCAGTATCTCCAAACCTCATCAACACTTACCATTTTGAGTTATTTATTAGTAATATAATCAGCCTAATGGGACATGCGGTGGTATGTCATTGAGATTTTGATTACATTTCCCTAATGATTGGGGAAATTGGCCATTTGTATTTTTTTTCTAAGAAATGTCTATTCAGGTCCTTTGCCCATTTTTTGTTCAGGCTGTTTATTTTTAGTTGTTGATTTGTAGGAGTTCCTTGTATATTCTGGATATTAAACCTTTATCAGATATGTGATCTAGGTGTATTTCTCCCATTCTGTATTGCTTTTCACTCCATTGATTGTGTTCTTTGATACACAGAGGTTTTTAAATTTTCATGTAGTCCAATTATTTTTTGTTGCCTGGATGTTTGGGGTCTTTTTCAAGAAATCCAGTGCCAAATCCAATGTCATGAATATTTTTCCCTAAGTTTTCTAACAGGAGTTTTATAATTTTTAGCTATTCCATTTAGTTTTGTGATTCATTTTGAGTTAATTTTTGTCTGTGGTATAAGGTAAGGGTCCAACTTCATTCTTTTGTATGTGGACATACAGAAGATATGTATATAGAGAGGATATGTGTGTGTGTATATAGACTATATGCATATATTTTACACATACACCATTGATTCTCATTATTCATGATAATTTTGTTCTGTATAGTGAACACTGTGTACACTGTGAGCACTGAATTAGGGAATACTGAACCATTGCTCTAGAAGAAATAGGAAGTGAATCTATTGCAAACCCCTGATCACATTTTTGTCAACCAATCAATACAAAACCTTATTTTATGTGTGTTTATGTTTAAAGACATCTTAGTCAATGTACATTATTGATTTATTAACATTGAGCTTACAGCCAGCTGCACTCTAACTCCTGCCTGAACGAAATTTATCTA
Source organism: Spilogale gracilis (assembly GCA_004023965.1). NCBI lineage: Eukaryota > Metazoa > Chordata > Mammalia > Carnivora > Mephitidae > Spilogale > Spilogale gracilis. The sequence continues at coordinate 43,063 of PITA01004732.1, forward strand.
ACACAACGTATTTTCCCCATAAGACAGCCCGCGCTGCACTTGGGAGTACTGGACAGTACTTCAGCAGTCCGTTTGTGAGCCCTTTTAAACGGTAAAATCACCTGCAAAAAGCATCAAAGTGGTAGTAAGGACACTGTGAAAAGGACACTTGTTTATAGGATGAGAGCAGAACCAAGAAGGCAGAAAATCTCCTTGTTCTACTTCAGTTGGGAACCTGTGCATAGATCGACTGAAATGTTTTGCTGTTCTGTGCCTGTCCAAATGGCCATGAAAACATCCCAAGGGTCGATTTGGGGACTATAAGTACATTTTAGTGAGTAGGTACATTGGCAAATATTGAACTGAGGAGTAATTAGGATTGATTGTTCAATTTCACCAGTAGATACATACATACATACATACATACATACATACATACACATATGTCTATGTTTTGCATTCATTGAGGGAAGAATCTAATGTCCATAAACTGTGGAGGATAAAGATTTGTGTGTTTGGTCTCAGTCCCTCTGTCAGGACCTTTGCAATAATGTATTTATCTCTACCCCCAAACTCTCTTACTCTCTCTCACCCATAGATATTATTTCAGAAATCATTGAGAAAAAAAAAACTTATTTTAATTCTGAAATTATATTCTCCATGGTTAATTTTGTTCTAATCATTGAATTTTCTGAAGAAAGGTCAGGCTGGCTCCAGTACATAGACCCCTCCCCATATAGCTCCCTATTGTGCTTATTGTGTAGATGCATCTGACAAGCAAAACCCCATGCCCCAAAATAGTTGCAGTTCAAGCATCTGGCTGCTCTAGAGCTTACCACAGGTGCAGACTATCTGACCAACTACTGTGGGTTCTGGTCAGCTTGGCTGTGAGGCGTGTCCCTGGAAATCAACAGGGATACTCTGCCATGTTCTCATCTTCTGAACTATGCTAATCTGAGAGTGCACAGGAAGGCTGGCGAACCTGCAACATGAGTAAGGTCCCAGCCTTGGATCTGAGTGCAGATAGGAGTCTGTGGTCAGTCCAACTTTCAGATATTCTTCTGAAGGCTCTTGGGCTCTTTATGTGGATCTCTCCTGTTGAGACTTCTGTCATTCCTTCAAACAAATGAGCTAATTTGTAGAACTGAACCAGGTTTTCTGTTTGTTAGTGTGGACTTTTGTATCAAAAATATACAAAATATATTCAGACTGTGTGTTTTTCTTCTCTGTGTAGATTGCAATGCTGTGCCAATAATCTCTTGGAGACTTGTGGCTTCTTCAACAGAAATAGACTGTGCCTTTCGGTGTTCTCATGGGGTGAATTTTCTCTCCCCAAAAGATATATTTAAGTCTTAGTCCCTAATAGCTCTGAATCAACCTCATTTGCAAATATGATGTTTGCAGATGCAATCAATTTAAGGTGAGGTCGTAATGGATTAGGGCATTGTCCTTACAAGAGGGAAATTGAGACATTGAGACACTGATACACAGGAGAAAAGATCACATGAAGACAGAAACAGAGATGGAGTGATATGTCTATAAGCCAAAAAACAGCAAGGATTGCTGTCGACTATCGGGGTTATGGACAGGTGAGAAAGGATCCTTCCCTAAAACTTTTAGAGAAAGTGTGGCCCTGCCTATACCTTTATTTCCAATTTTTAGCCTTTAGAACTGTATGAAATGATAAATTTCTATTATTTTAAGCCACCCAGTTTGTGATAATTTGTTACAGCAGTCCTTGCAAACTAATACAGATGCGTTCTCTGGAACCATTACTACTTGTACAATGCTCTTTTGGATTCCAGAGAATTTTTTTTAACTGAATGTGTCATAGATAAGATCTATATAATTTTCTCATTTTATGGATTTGGAAGCAGAGATCCAATGACATTCCTTGTTGTAGATCACAGAGATACAAGGGGGAAGAGTCAGAAAAATCATACAGCTTCCTAAGTACTTGTTTTGTACTCCTTTCCAATGTACACTCTTGCAAAAGAATTTAAAATTAGTGGTTGAAAGAACAAACAATAATTCTGTATCATCCTTTTAAACTCTAGGTATAGATTTAGCTACAATCACAAAATATATTCAGAGCTACGGGGACTAGCATCTCACTGTGCCAAATGTATATTCTGCTTGGTCCAGTAAATATTTAAGAATAACCTATCACAGGGCGCCTGGGTGGATCAGTTGGTTAAGCGACTGCCTTTGGCTCAGGTCACCATCCCGGAGACCCGGGACTGAGCCTGGTATCGGGCTCCCTGCTCGGCGGGAAGCCTGCTTCTCCCTCTCTCACTCCCCCTGCTTGTGTTCCCTCTCTCGCTGTGTTTCTCTCTGTCAAATAAATAAATAAAATCTAAAAAAAAAAAAAAGAATAACCTATCACGTTGTCTTGGGTTTTGCTCATTACTACCCTATTATCTGTAACTGGATTCAGACCTCCATCATTTAACTCATGACTCTAGCAAATAAACATTTTCTACCTCCCTTTTCCCAGAGGTACCCTTTACATACATCATGTACAAACCTACAGTGAGAGCTAGACCTTGATTGGTGTTATCAGGTATATGTGGAAAATCTATACATTCATATATTTGTCTGTGAAATAAGATGTTTTCCCCAAATTAATGTATCCAAGGTGCAAATATTAATATTGGAAGGCTCAGTATCAGAGAGTATCAAAGAGGTGGGGAGGCCACTGATGGCAGGAATTGCCATGTAAGATCACAGTGAAGGCAGGAATATTAGAGCTAAATATTAGTCATTTTATTGTCTTAAAACTAAACAAGTTTTATTTTACAGGACCTTTCAAAGATAAAAGTTGAGTCGCTAACATTTGAAATGAAAATATACAGCTCCCATAATTAAAAGCCATAGAGTTATAACTCTTGTTTGCCTGTTAATATTTACGTAACAATTATCAATAATACATTTACTTTTCTGCGTGCCAGAACATGACTTTGAATTCTCTTCAAAAATCACTACTTTATGTCTACTTACTATTGCTTTCCGATGGCTTGTCCTCCTGAATTATGGTTGCCTTTGTTTTGTTTGTTTGTTTTTTAACATTTTATTTATTTATTTGACAGAGAGAAACACAGCCAGAGAGGGAACACAAGCAGGGGGAGTGAGAGAGGGAGAAGCAGGCTTCCCGCCTAGCAGGGAGCCCCATGTGGGACTCGATCCCGGGTCTCCAGGATCATGACCTGAGCCAAAGGCAGTCGCTTAACCAACTGAGCCAGGCGCCCCTGGTTGCCTTTGTTTTTAAAAAATTTTATTTATCTAAGAGCAAAAGTGCACAAGCAGGAGGGGGGGAGGTTATGTGTAGGAGAAGCAGAGGAAGAGGGAGAAGCAGACTCCCTGCCAAACAAGGAGCCCGATGTGGGGCTCGATCCTAGGACCCTGACACGGGGTTTGATCTCAGGACCCTGAGATCACCTGAGCTGAAGGCAGTTGCTTAACTGAGCCACCCAGGTGCCCTGAATTATGGTAGTCCTAAGAGGAATTTAATCAGATTTATTTTACATTGCCTTACTTTATAGTTAGCAAGATTCATTGAAATTTTGTCCCAGCTATACTTTTTGGTATTGTGTATATTCTGGGACTTATTTAAAAATAAAGCTATTGTTTTATTGCTACATATATACCAGTATTCACTGACAACATGTGTTGTTTAGCCATATACCTTTAAGGAATCTTTTTTTAGTTATTGATATATAACCGAGTCTTGCTGTCTCTTTCTGGTGTGTGTGTATATATATATATATATACTTTTTTTTCCTAATTTTTCAAAAAAAAGCCTGTCCTTGTGTAATTAAGAAACATACTTCAACTAGTCGGAAATATTGGCAAATGGTTACCTTGAATAGTTTATTACTATGCTAATATGATAGCTGTTAACGACATGTGACTATTAAATGTAAATGAATTTAAACTAAATAGAAATGAAAATTCATTTCCTCAGTCACACTAGCCATATCTCTCATGTTCAGTAACCACATATGGCTTGTGGTTATCTTATTTGACTGTGCAGATCGAAAGGATGTTTATCATTGCAAAAAGTTCTGTTGGACAGTGCTAATCTTATAGCATTAAATGTTAGAATTTAAGCTTGGAAAAAAAAAGATTTTTTAAGAAGAAAATGAATGTAGTTCACTCATGTATTCCAAAGATGAGATTTTATAACTGTGTACCACAAAGTGCAAAAGAAAAGGGAATATAAACGATTTAAATGTTTTTGTATAAAACACTAAATATCTGGATATCCTACACCAAATTCCTTCTGTTTCTTCAGTTCTGGTTCCACTAAATTCTCAATCAGTTCATGTATACCTAGTAGCTATACTTTCCATTGCCTTTTCCACTTATTTGATAATCTGCTTGCTTTCTATTATGTAATCAGTCTATGTGCCAAAGAGTGATAATCCTTAGTTATATTGCTAATAGAATATTCATTTCTTTTTTTAAATTTATTTATTTGAGAGAGAGTTAGAGAGAGAGAGCACCAGCAGGTGGAGCACAGGCAGAGGGAGAGAGAGAAGTAGGCTTCCCACTGAGCGAAGAGCCTGATGTGGGACTCAATCCCAGGACCCTGGGATCATGATCTGAGCTCAAGGCAGATGCCCAACCTGCTGAGCTACCCAGGTACCCCGAGTGTTCATGTCAATTAGGGATTTATTGAACCATCTGCAAATATCCAGATCTGATTTTAAATTGCCTGGTACATAAAATAATAACTTCTGAGCATCACATATCGTCTCTCTTCACTCATGTTATCGATGAATACTAGGTGGATGGATAGAAGAATAAAGTAGACATAATTTATGTGGTAGCATTCCATGGCTTAAAAATTATATATAAAATTTTAAATTAATGGTTGACCTTTCTTGTATGTTAATTCAAAGTGTACATTCATTTTTATACAAAGTGTGAATCCGTACTCTGAAAAAAGAAGACTGTGAACATTGACAAAATAATCTGTGCTAATGGAAAATAAGCTATTGAACCAATGGAAAAAGTCCATTTAAGTTTCCCAATTCCTGCCATTGATACTGTCTAGTTTTTAGTTTTAAATGGAATGTTAGATAAGAAACATGATCAAAGCATGCCTTTCACAATTCTTAAACAGTATGTCACCGAAAGTGCTCAGGGTCAGGGCTCAAACACCAGAGGGGAATGCTGCTGGCTGCCCGGGGAGCTTCTAACTAACAAACAATATACTTGTTTCATGGACACATGGGTGCCTCCAACCAAAACAGGAAGGGTGTCCCTCCAGAGATTATTGTTGTAATGGTGTGTGCCACCGGAAGAGAGGTTGACTTGAATAATGCAACAGTCAGTCAGAAACCTACAGCAACATCCTACGGTGTCTGGCCAGAGAGATATATTCTACCAGGGGAGATGCAACTCCTGTCTCTTTTCCTAGTTGTCACAGTGAAAGGAGTTTTACTTCACTTTCTCAGCAGACTGTTGTTGATAAAATTGAAAAAAATAGTACTAGAACGTGTTCAAATTGTAAAGCTCACTAAAGTTATGTTAATTTAACAGGACATGCTGTGAAATTGCCTAAATATTAAGACAATGCTCATTCAACTATCAAGTACCAACCAACCATTGAATGTTAATGCTCATTGTTGCACAAATAAAGATAAACACAATTCATGAATACAGTAAGGATTGGGGGAAAGGGGCCAACTGGGAATCAACTATCAGCCTTTTAAAATTCTGCTTCTACTTTCTTTTAAATCTCTTCTGATTTGTTTGACTTTTTAAGCAACTTCCCCTGGAAGATTTAGAAAAGATTAAAAAAAAAAAAAGATGAGCAAGATACTTAAAAAGAAAGTGTATGTGGGAAAGAGACAGAATGAGTTGGTTGCAGGGTAAATTTAATGTGATAATTGTACAGTTTGTATTGATATTTTTACAATATCTCCAGCACCATGCTCTAACCTGAAGGAGACACTGATTTTAGCAAATTAAATCTAATTGCAGTGAGGAGATATATAGCGTGCCCCAAATAACTTCTGGATTCAAGTATAGTGTTGTTTAACTAATGAGGTCATATAAATAATTACAAAATAAAAAGCATATTTAGTGTCACACTATCTTATACAGAAACGCATCTCTATCATGTGGTAATCAATTATAGTTCTAGGAAAGGGAAGTGCCGCAATTATCTGGATTGACCTTGGAAATTTGTTTGGCCTTGATGGGAGTTATTCAAGGACATAAAGGAACAAAGGGGGAAGAAGAGTCCTCCAGGACTACAAAGAAACTGAGTCAAAAATGAGTACTTCAAAAGTCTGTTCAGGCTTGACAGAAGAAACGGAAATTTGTACGTGTGCTGGAGAGTTATGGAAGACCGACTTATGAGGGACAGATAAAGGCTTATGACATAAAAGCCCAGGAGTACCATGAGGAATAAAATTAAATCATGAAACACGATGATGGTCATAAGTTTCCACAATGATGAGTGACTTCAACAGATTTCTGAAAGGCATTGAAGGGTAGAGGTGCACACAGCCTTCTCTTCTGCTAGCCCTGGAGAAGCTCTAGGGCAGCTCTAGGGCAGGTCTGAGGGGCTTTGAGGGGTGCAAGGCCCGGGCCAGCAGGTACTGCTGAGGGCTGAGGTGACAGCCTGCAGCCAAAGAGAGAAAGAGATTCATCGAATCAGCACCTCTATTCCGTAGTCCCTATCCCGGATAAAAAGCTAATAGAAGCTGATGACACCTAAATGCCAAACTCCAGAAGTTCTTCTCTAAAGAAATTGAAGTAAACATTTGGGGAAATCCGATGCTCCCAACACGGATGTTGACATTCCAGAATAAATCTTTCTTTGTTCTGCTTGCTCTTGGGGGATTTGCACTCTGAAATTTAGCTCCTCCTCCACTTACTGAAAGGAGGGTCCACTAATTAGCAGGCCTCCCTTCAGGTACCTCCACATCATATGTTCTTTCAGCCAGGTTGGAGACTTGGCCAGGATGAAAGCCATACTTATACAGCAGTAAGCGATAAAACTCAGCAAGAGATTCCTGCTCTTCCCTTTGAAGGTGAATTAATTAACAGTTGTGCAGAAATGCCTGTTAGCATCTCAACTACATTTCTGCTTCTTTTTAGACATAGATCAAAATCCAAGAAACCACATCAACCCATCAACCTGGAGCATGTGGTATGACCAGAATGGTAGAGGAGGAAAGAAGAAGCTTCGGTTCTGCCTGGGGCACTCGAAAAGGCTTTGGAGAGAATAACAGTTGAGTGGAGAGGTCAAGAATATATAGAGAACGAGTGGAAAGTGTAATTCAGGCAGACATAGAGAACAGAAAACACCTGAGCAACACAGACGTGTAAATGCGAATGATTCAGTCACAGCAAGTGCTCTGGTTTGACTAGAGCGTGAAGCACATGGTAGCAAGAGGCATCGTGGCCCTAGGCAGAGTGTGGTCTCCCCACACACCGGAGATGCCAACATCCTAATACCTGGAAGCTGTGAGAATGGCACATTTTGTGGCAGAGGGGAATTAAGTTTGCCAATCCACCGACCTTGATGCCCGGAGATCCTCATGCATCATGTGGGTGGACCTCATCTGCTCAGAAGGATCTTACAAGGGGAAGAGGGAGGAAGAACTCAGAGCGATGGCACTGTGAGAGGCATGGGACCCACGCTGCTGCCTTTGAAGACAGAGAAAGCTGCCACAAGCCTAGCAGGGCAGAGATTCTCTAGAAGCTGGGAAAGATGCGGTCCTGGGCTCCTTCACCAGCCTTCAGAACATAGAGCAGTTCTGACAGCACCTTGATTCCAGCTCCGTGCCATCCACACCACACTTGCAACCTCTCGAACTGCAAGAGAAGAAATTCATGTTGGAGCCACTGAGTTTGTGGGCCTTTGTTATGGCTGTAGCAGGAAACACATCCAGAGGGGAGGTATGGAAACAGGGACAGAGGTCAGACTGAAAGCTTCGATGACTCTCAGAGATAGGTGGACTGTCTTCTAGGAATGAAATGCCACCAGGAGAGAATCACCTGATCCGTTCTCTGCTTTGGAAAGCTGCATTTGGAAGCAGTGTGGAGGGTGCACAGGAGGGGAGGTGGGTCAGAGGAAGGGGGACCCTTTAGGCGACGTTGCAAGAACAGGATGCTGAGTAAAGGCCGTGAATCTGGAGACGGAGACAGATGGAAAGAGGTCATAATAACCCAGCACACTCAGGGCCACAGTTCTAATCTTGGTAGCCAGTTTCAGGACTGGCTTAAGCCTATTTCTCAACGTTCAGAAACTGAATTAAAGGAACCAATTAGAGTCCCCTTTTTCAAAAAGTTTTATCACTGATAGCTTTCATGTGATATTTTATATTCATTCATTACCATTTTGTTTCATGTCTCCCAAGAGGAAAAATCACACTGGGGGGCAAGTAAGACAAAATGGGTTTAACAGCCAGTTTTGTGTGACTGAGCCCCAGGGTGGAAAAATCTCAGCAGACCTGTTGGTGCAGTCATTCTGCCGAGAACTCAGAGGGTACTGAAGGCTTTCCCGGGGTGACTGCCTTCTCAGGCACAGCCCACCTGGATGTGTCAATACTGGGGCACCTCTCATCTCTCTGAATAAACTCAGTCCCATCAAGGAACGTGGAATCAATGAATGACCTACTGTACATTATTTCCATTCATTCCCTCATCCAAACATAAAATAACAGTAACACTCACTAAAGGTCAGGCCTTTGCTAGTATATTGTCTGAATTCACCTAGGACCCCACATGTACCAGAAAATCCTTTTTAGTTTCATTATCCACTTCTGCTTGAGATTTAATTTTCAAAGTTTTATTCTCAAACCTCTTATTCCAGTCCCTCCTTCACTCTCCTCACCTAGGGTTCATCTTCTTTTGAAACTTCTTTTCTTTTTGTATATGGGCTAGTTCTTACTCTTCATTCAGCTATAAACATTCCAAAATTTCTCTAATTAGAGGAAGAAATGCCCTTTGGCCCTCTGTATCATTTTATTTTATTTTATTTTATTTTATTATTTTATTTTATTATTTTATTTTATTTGGGAGACAGAGAGCATGAGCAGGGTGGGGAGAGACAGAGCGAGATGGAGAAGCAGTCTCCCTGCTGAGCAGGGATTTCCAGCCTGGGGCTCAATCCTGCGATTATGACCTGAGTCAAAGGCAGGCACTTAACCTACTGAGTCACCCAGGAATCCCTGTGTCCTTTCATTATATTCTTTCTTTTCCTTAGGACCAAGCTAGACTCTCTGAAGGACATCTCCCCACCCACTGCTCCTCCCACTGTGGCTCTGGAACCAGACAGCTGGGGTTCAGAGCCGGGGTCTTTTGCTTCCATCGCTGCTGTGGCCTTAGACAAATGACTCAATCATTCTGTGACTCCACTTCTTCTCCTGGAAACTAGGGAACGTAGTTGTGCTTCTCTTGGCCATGGAGTTGATGCAGCCAAATCCGTTAGACCAGTGGCACACACATAGCAAACGGCAAGTATTAACCACCTACTGTGAACTGTTATTTCCCTTTACCTCGCTGCCCTCATTCATTCAAGTCATCAGAGGTCCTCACATGCCAAAATCTAACACAAACATTTCACTCTTTCTGTTATCAGACTTGTGTGTCGCAGATGACGCTCTCTGCCGGCTGCTCCCCCCTCACTGGAATGCCCCCTCTCCTTGGCTTCCATGCCATGCCACACTCACTGTTTCCCTACGCATAGGTTGTGCGCTCCTCTTTCTGAACTGCTGGTGTATCCGATTAGGTCTGTTCTTCCTTGACCCTGGGCTCCTCAAAGACGTTCTGGATCAATAGGTTCACAAATGTTGGGGTTTTTTTTAAATTATTATACTCATTAATCATAACAACTGCCAATAGACAGTGCTGAAATGACAGGCCGAAAACAACCTCACTCTGACTCATGTGAGCTAGTGTGCAATCTCAGTTTCCCAGCCTGCCTGCTAAGATCTTACCTCTCAGGAGAGATTCCCTGCAGGCAGAGAAACCACATGTTACATCTAAGACCCCATCCATATTGTAGTTGGCATCCTCTTAAATAATAATTGGACATAGACTCATAAATAGGTCAGGCCTCAGGCACCATCCCTAAAACATCAGGTTATATGGATTACGTCATATTTTCACTGTGTTCTTATGAGGATGGGAATGTCTGCAAAATGTTTTTTGCCAATCTGCATGTTCTAAACACCACTATCTCACTAAAGCAAACCTACTTCTAACATCCATTATGTTAATCTACAAACCTCTAACTTCGCCCAAGAAAACCCATTTCTAAGGTTAATTATGCTAAGTAACAATCCCCTTTGGTGCTGATGCAAGACAATAAAGCTGAAACACCTGTAGGAACTGCTTCTGTAGATTGTCTTCCTTAATACACACTAGCTGAATGAATGAACAGACCCTGGATCTCAGTCCCAGCTGTCTGGATCTATCATGACCACAGGAGACACAGTGGGTAGAGAGGTGTCTTTTAGAAAGATTGGCTTGGTCCTAAAGAAAAGAAAGAGAGTATAATGGAGGGATGTGGAGATGTGTATTCCAGACCACCTCATGGAACACAGGTGAAGTCCAGTGGTGTTTTGGAAAATAGATTGGAGGCATCATAACAGGTCTTACCCCAGCCCTCTCCAGAGTGAACCATTCTTCTTCCTGCCCCTCCCTCCATCCCTCTTCTCATTGAGGACATCCACAAGTGTGCCAGATGTCTACTTAGATGGAACTTTTTTTGAGATGCCTCCTTATCTCCAAAAAATGTCTAGCCCATGAATCATGTGTGAGTTCTGCTGTAGTGTTGTTGCATTTTATTGAAATACTTTATATACTTGTCTTTGTCTGTCTTAGAAGACTGCACATTCCTCAAGAGCAGGGACTGGATCACTGTTCACCTGTTTATTCCCAGGGACCATCATACAGTGGTATAAAGCAGGTGCTAAGTGAGTGATATCAGAATTGATGGAAGGGAACAAGCTTAATAGCAGTTTATATTGGAAAGCTGCTATTTTGTTCATTGAACAAATGTTTTGAGTGGCTATGATGTGAAAGGAAATGTACTGTGATCTGGAAAGATGGAGAAAAATAAGTCAGAGACCCTGATCTTGGGAATTCACACACTGGTTAGATAGATACACAAAATAGGCAGTCATAATAAGTGATGGATAAGGATGTAACACTCCCCCTCCCAGGGCTTAAAACTGACTGCTTAAGCCAATCACAGTAATGCCATTCTCCCTGTTCTTACAGTGGAGTCCATGATCTGGGCCTAAGTCCATCAGTTTTGGTATTGCCCTGGTCAGACATTGTTGTAGGAGAGGGCATAGGACATCTTTAAGAGCCAAAGAGACACAAGAAAAGTTTTGCAGTGATTTCCGGAAAAGAAACTTTAACATTTTTTAGACCCACCAAAAAAATTTTTTTTTTCTCTTCTAGTTTGTGTGATGTTCTGGTCAAAGCCTGGAACTGTAGCATTTTTGCTCTCATGGAGGCAGCCAGTCTTAGGAAAATATGAATACCGTAAGAGACAAAGAAGAGAGATGGGGAGAACAGGTTCCTTCATATACAAAGATGAGCTGTTGAATCAAATCAGCCCTGAGCTGTGCCTTACATAGGCTTTCCATTACAGCTGAACTTTCCCTTATTGTGGTTTTCTCCCTTTCCCACATTATTTACACCTAGAAGCATTAATCATAAGTGTAAAAATAGGACACTGAATCCAGATTTCAAGATTTGTATTTCATTTATTCTTCTGCATGCACTGGCTAATAAAGCTGCTGTTTTGACTAATATGACCAGTCTAGTTGTAATTAGTACACTCAGATACTAGAGTTATCTGGGGAACTAACCAAACCACCAGTAGTTGGACATCAGGTAAACTCAACGTGTTTGAACTACCAGGCATTCCCTTATAAGATATTTAGTTGTAGAAGAAAGAATCAAGGAAGAAAGAAAAATATCACATGGGTACTGACAGGGAATAACCAGCCCTCACAGGTAGAATATTGCCTTCTGCAAAAACAGAATTTCTATACAATTTATAGAATTGAGCAGGAAAAAAATCAAAAATAACTATAAAATCACTACAAGATGATTAAGAGCCAGATGTTTTTAAGGCAGGATTGAAACATATCTACCATAGGATGACCTATCCTCAAGTGCGTGAGATTTTGCCAGATTCCTTAAATTATTTGAAGTCAAACAAAATATATTTTTTCAAGTGCATTGAGAAATTTGAACACAAAGCCTCATGCTTGTTTGGAAATATAAGCACAGCAGCAGCCTTCAAAAGTAAATCCCAGCCCTACAACCAGCATAGAAAGGAGTAAAATGCATCTCATTACTTCTGCTGATTCTCTGTCTTCTACAAATTCCAAGGTAACTGAAAAGAATTAGTATAACCCTTACAGATAATGAATTTATTTCACTAAATTTTCAGAACATTTTGTATAGGTTTATTTTAGAATATTAATGTTTAGTAATTACTCCACCCATAGTAAATGACTGATTCTACAGTCTCAGTTCAAAGTTCTGAAAGGATTATTCTTGTGCATTAAATCCCATTGCCATCCACACTTGACCTATTACCCTAGTGAGTCGTATATGCACAGTATGAGAAAAGGACAGTGTGTACCATAAAGAGCTGCTGAGTCACAGTGAAGAAATGATGGGCTCACATAGAAAAGGCTGAGCATAATCTTAAAGAAGCATTCTTTAATCTCCACACTATTAACATTTTGGGTCAGATAATTTTTTGTTGTTGTTGTAGCCAGTTGTTCTCTGCATCTAAGGATGGTCAGCAGTATCCTGGGTCTTCACCCACTAGATGACAGGTAGCCCCCAGTTATGACAATCAAAAATATCTTCAGGAATTGGTAAATGGCCCCTGTCCTGGTTGAGAACCACTGGTCTAAAGTAAAATAATTTCCAAAGGAAATGATAATAAATTTGTGCACAATGAACATTAATTTTTAGAGTACCTTGAAAAGTAGATATTGTTTGTTTATCTTAAAGGGAAATGGAATTAGTGTAAGAAGGAGCAAACAATGGCCAAAAGCTGAACAACAGCTCTGGATTCAAATACCAAATATATCTGGCAATATGCTAGGCTCTGGACATTCAACAGTGACCAAGGCATAACTTGGTTCTCAAGAAACTTCTAATTCTTTGGCATCTGGCAGAGTAGTGGTACAAAGACAGAGAGTGTCATGACTTCATGCAGATGGAGTTGGGAGAAGAGGTCAGAGGGAAATGTACAGAGAAAAACCAAGGGTGAATTGAAATTAACCTGACTAATGGAGGTGATGATGGGGTTTGGAGGTGAGAGCAGAGATGAATAGCATTCCAAGGAGCAGAAACAAGATTTAGAAATGTCAGTAGTTTAAAGAGAACATGGCACAGTGCAACATGGCTGGAGAAGAGGATGGACAAGAACTGACTGCACCCCTGAATGTGTCTTAGAGGGAAGTGATGAGCTGGAAATAACAACAGTATTTTTCCATGACCCTCATCACATGTTGGAAAAAGCTATATAGCCTGCCTCCAAAAAGTTGGTTATGATCTACATCTATGCCTCCAAGGAACTCCTTCCAGCTCTACAAATGTGGACCAGCCAAGGCACTTGTTGCATAATAGGATTAATGCTGTTTTCTCAATCAAGCATTAGAAATGGAATAATAATAAAATGCTAGGTGTGGGTTAAGATGCTCTTAACCTCTTGCAAATAGGAAATAATAGGTACTCAGAAAGTGTTAATATTATTTATTTAATTTTATTCATGTTATCACCTCCATGTTGCTCAGCTTTGGGGGGGGGATGTTCCCATATACGCACAAATCCAGTGAAAAAATATTCAAATATCATCCAACTGGAAAGGCAGTCTCCATTCGTCATTGCTCATCTTATTAAACAAGAAGCACAGGGGGAGCTCAGATGTTTTTCAGAGCCTGAGGGACTTGGTTTTCTGGGAGCTTCTGTCCCCAGTGTTGATTCAGGTGAACTGTACTGAGAAGACAAACTTTTGAAAAAGCACAAGAGTAGTTCCTGACAACATGCCAAACACCATGTGGAGGGCGCAGTGTATGTGTTTCACAAGCATATTGTGTATACGGTGTTTGAAGTGGTTTCCTTCCAATAAAAATAAAGCAAAGCGTTAACTGGACTCAAGATGTGAAGGAGCCAAACCTTCTCTTTGGTGTTGTCTTCATGGTCTTCAACTTCTATTTTCAAGCTATGAACTTCATGACTATACTTCATGGATGTAGAATACTAGGGGGGATGTGGCATAGTTTTTTTTTAAATGCACTGACATGACAGCCAAGAGATCTGGGACTCTAGATACTTTATAAATAGCAAGATTAACACTGGGTTGCCATAGATAAATCACATGAACTGATTGGCATGTGTCCTGACACCCTCACTAGGTTGTCGTGGGGATCGAAATAATGAATTCATATAAAATTACTTTAAAAAGTGAGATGAATAATGAAAATATCTTTGGGCATGGTGTTTGCACTTCATGCCTCCCAAATTCTAAGCATCTACATTCTTAAATATTTTAGATTCCCTTTGTTTGCTTGAAAGAGAGAGAAGGGCCACGGGAATGGGACTTGCAACAGGTCCTCCAAGGAGACTCATTCTTTTTCAGACTTGGGTTCTTTGGCCAACCTCCTCTTCAGACAACCCTCACTGTAAGCCTTCCTCCTTTCTTTTTATAGAATCACAATTATTATATGTCAGTAATCATAGTCTTCCCCATATTTAAAAAAGAAAACCTTTCTTGGCTTTATTTTTTCAGCTACCAAGTTATTGCACTTTTTTCTTTATATCCAAATAGCTTTTAAATTTTACTTTTATGTATGTCTCTGTTTCTTTTTCTTCCATGAATTTGTCAGTCCCCTCCAATCTACAAAAGCTGTCCCTAGGCTTACTAATCCCCAGGTCACTAAATACTGAGGTATTTTTCACTCCGCAACCTACCTGACCTTTCACCTCATTCAACAATTTTGCCCCTCCTCCCCCTCCATCTGGACAAGATTTCTTCCCTTGATGTCCACTTGACTTTCCTTCTACCTCTCTATCTGCTCCCCTCAGTGAACTTTGCTTCCATTCTCTGTACTTGACCATTAATTTTTTTGAATTCATGAAAGTTCTTTCCTAAACAAATTCTCTTTTTATTATATATTCTTTTCCAAATGGATGTCACTTGTGACTGCAATTTCAGTAACCTCTGTGGCAGACTGCTCATTGACCCCCATTGATGTTCTCTTCTCTCCAAGGGAAACAGCTCATATATTTTCATCCTAGTACTTGTCATGGTTCACAGTTATGTTTCTCAGTCATCTGCTAATTAATAGTGTGTTCCCCGTTCTGTTCAAAACTAATGGTAGAAGATACTTCATCTATTTTTTTCCTTCTGAAATTTCCAGTGCCTAGCAGAGGGCTTGCTTCAGAGTAGACACTCAATAAAATTGGATTAGCCAAATGACTAAAAAACATGATATAGAAAGGAAAGAATGGTAAAATTTTCATGAATCACTGGATGCAATGGGACACCCAAGCTCTAATTTTTGTCTCCGCTTTTCTGGTTACAAAACCAACACATGCTTCCTCAATTTATTCATGTCTCTATTTATACATCATTGCCCTAGTTAAAAAATACTGCTTCTCATCATGTACCATCTCCTAGACTCTGCTTTATTTTTTAATAGAATTTAGCACTGACATAATTTTATTTGTATATGTAAATAAAAAATGCTTTTGTTTATATATATTTATGTATATATAAATATGGGATGTGTGTGTGTGTGTTTGTATTTGTGTGTGCACACGCGCACACGCACATGGGTCTGTTTATTTTCTGTGTCTCCAGACTAACCAAATAGTGAAAGGGAAGGGATGGTGGGAGCAGTGCTCTCTAGGAGCAGAGTATTTTATCACTGACGTTGTTTAAAATTGAGTGATATTTGGGGCCCTTGGGTGGCTCAGTCTGTTAGGCATCTGCCTTCTGCTCAGGTCATGATCTCAGGGTTCTGGGATTGAACCTCACATCAGCCTCCCTGCTCCACAAGGAGTCTGGTCTTACCCCTCCCTCTGCTTGCTGCTCTTCCTACTTGTGCTCTCTCTCTCTCTCTCTGTCAAATAAATAAAATCTTTAAAAAAAATAATAAAACTGAGTGATATTTAACAAATGACTGACATTCAGTGGGTTTGTTAGTTCCTTTTAGTTATCCACAATCTCCCCTTTATTGTCTGCATTCAGGGGGACCACTCCCTCTGGCACACCCTTTGTGCATTAGTGTACACTCCATGAGAACAGAACTCTTCTGTTTCATCCATGGCTTCTTCCCATATGAGACAAATGAAAGGTCAATGTATTTAAAGATAAATATGAACATTTAAGGAAACAAAAAAAGGTATCCATCTATAATCCTTCATGCAAAGATTTAAATGTTTTTAATGATTTAACATTTTCTTCCACCTTTTTTCTATGCATTTTTTAAACATAGGTCCTAAATGTGTTGTAAATGTAAACATAAGGTCCTAAAATGTCTTCATATATCTGCAATTCATTTTTCCCTTGATATTTTCCAAGTAAGTTAAATGGAGACAATCTGAGAGCAGACAGCCACAGTTCCACTACCTGATCAACCACTTACTATCTTGTGAGCTCTTAAACCAGATGCTTAACATTCCTGGTTTTAAAAATAGGATAATCCCATAACTGCCTCATTGGGCATTTACAAAGATTAAACATGATCATCAATGTTTATGCCTGGTAATATTAGTTTGGGGGATGGACAGCCTCTGAATGGTCTCCAGAGATCCCAGCCTCCTGGCACTCACACTCTTGTATAACATCCTCCATTTGAGTGTGGACTGGACTGAGTGATTTTCTGCTAGAGAATAGAATATGGCAAAGTTAATAAGGATGCCACTTCTGAGAATTACAAAGAGACTGTGGCTTCCATCTTGCTCACCATCTCTTGCACACTTTGAAGGGAAGCGAGCTGCCATGTTGTCAGCTATCCTGAGGGAATCCTCCAACCAACAGCCAGCAAGAAATTGAATTCTGACAATATGAATGGGCTTGGAAAGGAATTCTCCCACTTCTCCCTGTTGAAGCCACCAGATGAGACCACAGCCCAGGCCTTTGCAACTGATGTGACAGACCTTGAGGCAGTGGCACTCAGCTAAGCCATGCCTAGATTTCTGATCCACACAAACTGTGAGATAAAAAATGTTTATTGATTTTAAATCACTTCCACATTTCAGAGGAAGTTGTTATGTAGCTTTTATTAATGGGCAATATCAAATGTCGGCCTGTCAGAAGAGTCCTCTAGAATAGAACACTCTTCTTTCCCATCAGGCTTTTGAAAAAGAGATATAAAACAGAGTGAGGGGAAATCAATATACCACTTTTAATCATAAAAGCTAAGCTTCAGTAATAGGCTTAGTGTGATTATCAAATATACTTTTTAACTGAATCTCAGAAGCAAGGAGACATAGAACCCTATCTTGGGCAGCACTAGATGGAGAAGGCTTTCTCATGAGGGTGGAAAGTGTGTGGCTCTGGAGAAAGATTTTGTTGCTGGGGAGAAGCAGAGAGCAAAGGCCCCCTGCAAGCAGCTGGATTCCCAAACGGAAAATGGATATTAGCAGATCTTGTCCAGTTTTCCATCCTGAATTTACCAGTCATGTAAGGGGCAATATGAGTGATGGGGAAACAGAAGACTAGGGGCACTGCCAAGGGAGTTCTCTCCACCTGGAGGGAACTTAATCAGCCCTAATCAGTAGTGCACCCTGTCAAATGTGAGTCATTAGAAACTGCTTATGAGTATCACTGTCATTTTTTCATAATATCCATCATGACGTGTTGGGCTCTAATTTATTAATCTCCTCTTGTTGGAAACTTGGGTTAGTTCAGAATTTCAGTGTTATCAATACTGCTACCATGAACGTCTCTTTATTTCCTTAGCATAACTCCCCAAAAGGAGAGTTAATAACTCAAAGATCATGAGCATTTGCATGTTTTCTCTGTATATAGCTAAATTGCTTCCAAAAGGCTTGACTGTTTCCATTTCCATCAGCAGTGTGTAAAAATGTGCTCCTGACCCTGGAAGCCTCAGGCTTTCACCTTTATTTGACAATCTTTGCTAATTTGATAAATGGACCACATATTACACTTAAATTTGCAATCCCTTGATTATTAGTAAGGTTGGAAATTTTTCATTGCTAATTGGTCATTTGTATTTTCTTTTCCTTAAATTATCTGTGTCTAGTGCTCAGGGATCTGCTGACATCATTCACCTCTATCTATAGGCAAAAGGCTCAATTTCTCTCTTATCTGGAGCACTGTAATCCCACAGAGAAAAGGGTCTGGGGGGAAGGACCAGTAGATGTTTTGGGGTTGTTTTTTCATGTTTCTGTACTTTAATTTTTTTGACTTATTTTTTCCTACAATGTTTCATATTCTACTGTGGCTCATAATATGAATGATTATCACATTCCATCTTTGTAAATGCCCAGTGAGGCAGTTACATGTGTGAGATATTGTTCTAGGGCTTTGTGCAGATCAACAGCTTGAATGCAACACACCAGCCCTATAATGTAGCTACTATTTATTTTTACAACCCTTCACAGAAGAGGAAGAGGAGGAGAAAAGCTGGGATCTCAACTCCAGCCCTTCCATATCAGGATCTTTGAGCTTACTCACTAACCCACTCAGCACCATCCTATAGTTAACCTTAGAGGACCATGCACTTAATTTTTCTAACACATCATTCCTAATGAGTCATATGTCTACAACATTAAAAATGATAAGGATTCTGCTTCACTCTGATAAGGTGTTAGTAATAAAATGATTATCTTAAAAATAAAACAGCCTTGTTTTCTGATTATAAATAATGTGTATATTATGGTGTTTGAAACACTCAGGGGGTACAAAAAATAAATTAAAAATTAGACATTCTCATCCTCCAGAAGTAGAAAAAAACAGTGTAAAAAAATGAGGGTAATATCAAATTCAATTTTTATATTGTAACAAATATATCTGATAGGATGAGGGAGAGGACTAAAAGCATACAATTCTACTTGCTTTAAAGGAATTTCACACTAGATGGGGTAACCGGGTGACGGGCATTAAGGAAGGCATGCGATGTGATGGGCACTGGGTGTTATATGCAACTGCTGACTTACTGAACCCTACATCTGAAACTAATGATGCACTATATGTTGGCTAATTGAATTTAAATTAAAATATAAATAAAAGACTTATATACCACCTTTTGACTATATATGTTACACTGTAACATTTAATATTTCCAAAGAAGCATGTTTGGGGAAATTTGATTATTGAGGTACAACCATTTTAATTCAATTATACACAGGAGATACAACCTAATTAAAGAGAAGAAACAAAGCAGTGAAAAACAGCCCAGATCATCTAGAGTCCTTGTGTTGCTACCTCTGCTTTATTTCCCCATCTATTTAGAACACTGATTGTTCCATTTACATTAACAAGAAAGAACTTATCATGTACTTAAGTTAATCAAACTTATGTAGTAAATCATGGGTGGGCACAATTGAGGCACACACTGTACCCCGGAAGCTAAGTTATTAAAAACTGATGACCTTCATTTTATTCATTGCTCTTGAAATTATGACAAATATTTGAAATCGATTAAGATTGATCTTTGGTTAATGGGGTCATTCAAATAATCCAAAAGCTAGAAGGAAAACAGCACTGTTTGAAATGTCACATTTATTTATTTATTTAAAATTTAAACAACAGTAATTTTTAAAGCCCAAAATAGCCTTTATTTCAAAACCCTTTTAAACTAAACATTGATTACTCTTCTGAAGTCATTAATTATCTCATACCTTAATTGTCAGTGTTACAAAGTAAGAATTGACTCCTGGTATATTTTCTTCTGGTCTTAAATTAATACATATCTCACCTGTTACAAAATACTGTGAACAATTATACTTCACAATGCTGGGACATAACATATTCAAGTAAAGCCGAGCACCGTATCTTTATCCTCGTGTAACGATGCGCCTAGTTCATAGTAGAACCAAGAATTGTGTGTTTCCTATTGAATGACAAATATATTAGATAGGTACATTTTTTTGCTTTCATGTCAGCATGTCCATAATTTCTTTATCACTGAGTATTTAAAATGCAGAGCCTTCAGGAAAAAAAAATATCAATTATTTTGATAATCAAATGATTCCACTATACTTGATCAGTTTGGACTCCCTCTGATTAAAAATCAGAAATTTTATTGAATTTAAACTGTAGTCATTTTCTTTCTTTCTTCCTTCCTTCCTTTCTTTCTTTCTTTCTTTTTTCTTCCTTCCTTCCTTCCTTTCTTTTTTCTTTCTTTCTTTCTTTCTTTCTTTCTTTCTTTCTTTCTTTCTTTCTTTCTCTATTTGTTTTTATTTGTTTTTGTTTCATCCAATGTGGTAAGCACTGAGCTATGTAGATTACATGATATAAGGGCAGGGCTAAGTTATATCGTAACTTCACCTCTTACTAGAAGGTTACTCTGACCAAATTATCCATTTGCAAAATTATTACCTCATAACACTACCTAACAAAATCATAATACTACCTAACATAATAATATTTAGTAACAGTCACAGTCCTTGTCTATTCTTAGGTATTCTGTAATTTCTTTTCAATATTATTTTTATTTCTAATTATGCAAGGTAATCAAAGATGTGTCTTTCAGAAATAGACTTCCACAAAAAAAGGGAGAATTCTACAAATGTTGATCGGAAAAACCCAAAAAGATAAAGATTTTGGAAAATGTTGAAGAAGAGCTGAAGTGCTCCAAAATAGATGACATGATGATGAGATAGTAGGTGACAGTGAGCAAATTCCACCTTTTCTATTTCTGGTTTTGTTCCAGCCCAGCCAGAGAGACTATAAGGGATTCAGTAGGTGACGTGATCTCATATTCCCTAGCTCCGTTCCTGGGCCTGAAGCTTCTTTGTTGTGTCTTGTTTCTGAGAGAAACTCTGTGTCTCAGTAGCCAGTTTTAGGCTAGCCTGTAACTTGGTGTGGGGAGAGGCTCATCCTAGCCCCAAGTGTTCTGGATCAGCCATGAACACACTTTCTGCCAGAGCTGGGGTCATGATGCTTGGTGAGCAGCCATGTGCAGCCTGTGCTGCTGAGTAATCAGAGATGGGACTGTGCCTACTTCATTCCTTCCCTGCCCCTTTGTCCTGTTAGATCTACACCATATGCTGCTTAGTGGTGATGTTGAAATCAGGTAGCACGAACCCTATGATTTGTTGTTGTTTAACCAACTGTGGTTAACAAATCATAATAATTGGATGGACAAAAAAATAAACCTGGCATATATATATATATATATATATATATATATATATATATATATATGTCTTAAAAAACAATGAAACCAGAAAATTTAGGCAGAAGCAAAATTACATGTTCTAAAACTATTAAGCCAGTTAGACTAAACCTATGCTTCATTTGGTCTACGTCCTAGATAACCCAATGATAATACACTTGGAAGAGCTTTAGGAGAGAAAGCAAGCCTGTAGTCTTGCGTGAGAAGTGCCAGATACTCACGTATCTGCATTGCTCTCCTCCTAGTTACCATGAACCTCGAAGCATTACTATCACCCCGGGAAAGGGTTTGTTCCCTCAGAATGGAATTGTGTCACATGCCCTTTCCAGCCTTTCCATACACAAAGAATGAAAACCCATCAGAGTCCAAAGGGATTGATCTCTCCGCCATGAAGTCTCCCATGATTTTCCCAACTGGAATTCTCTCTCCCATCTGGGAACCTATCAAAACATATTATTGATACCTCTTGTGACATACATCATTCAAGTCACATTAACAATTCATGGTGCATTAACAATCTCTCAAGCCCGACTAGGTGCAGAGTTCAGCTGAAAATACCAGAATACCCTACCAATAGTCCTGAAACAAGAGGAGCTTCTTTCCCTGGAAGTAGGCAGTTTCCGGGATCTCTCATGACCTTGCCTTCTCTGTTACTAGATGCGGGAGTAATCCTAAAGCACCATGTTCTCATGCAGTTCTGTGAAAAGGCAGGAAGCAGGCTGACAGCATAAAAAATGGTCTCCTTGTCTTCTTCTCTCCTTGTAGGAAAACCCTAGAAACCTCCTCTTAAATCCCATTGCCCAGTGGATGTCATGTCTATCTCCAGATGGGCATTTGGTCCACTTGGCCTCAGATCAGAATACCCAGACCAAATCAGGGTTGTGGTGGAAAAGAAGAGGGTCAGGGAGAGGACCCTGTGGGGTAAGCAATACCCCATATTTAACTTAGATGAACATATGTTAGATAACAAGTCTACATGATGATTTTGACCATCTGACCAAGAAAAAACTGAGGATCAAATATAATACATAAATTGTCCTAGACCATAGGACTAGATAGGAATGGAGTGTAACAAGATTAAATTCAAGTGTCTCTCTGAATAGTTTAGCTCCCGACATTAAGTATTAAGAATTTATTATTTCCCCTTTTGACTGTTAAATAATTTAACAAAGTGGGTATGTTTGCCTTGGTTTTGTATGTGTACATATTTATTATATAAATTAAAAATATCTCCCTGAACTCTATTCAGTAAGGTATTAATTTCCATAAAGACACTGAAAGGCTTAAGTAGAATTTACAATAGACAGAAGAATGGGATGTCAGGAAGTAGTAGAATTGTTTATAAGGTGGATGGGGAGCAGTGGGACTTACTGTGTGTTAAAATACAAGGTTGTCTGCCTTGTATTTGGCAAGAAAATTATTACTATTAATAATGAATGATGGTACACCAGCAGTTACTACAATTCACACAAATAGTGTTTTCTATTAGCCTAATGATGTAGGCAACAAGATATTACGTATTCTAGTTTTGCTGTTGTTGAGTTCTATATTTCACTAGAAATGTGTTCCATGGGTTTTATAATCACTAAAAGACAGCAATGTCTACATAAAGCAGAGGGTGACTCAGACCTTTTACAGTGCAATGTTTTTGAGGTAGGCTTGTTTGACTTATGCTCATGTTAAAATTAGTTGGCTTTCCTTAAGCACCTTCCAACTGTTCTAAATACAACGGAGAGTCCCTGAAGGAAGCCAGTATTAAATGGACTGTCCTTTGTACAACTTCTCACATTGACTATTCGATTTGATGACTTTTAAGTGAGGGCAAGTAATTCTGTGTATCACAATATTCTGTTCAAAATTGGCACTGTTTTAATACCTGCAAGCATTTACCCAACAGTTCTTGGTATGTACGTGTGTGTGTGTGTGTGTGTGTGTGTGTGTTAAACAAAAGGTCTTTCTGTTGAATTCACACTACTTATGCCAAAGACTATGATCATTAGAATTAATTAAACACCAAGAAAAAAGACTGTGTATTCACAAAGAACCAGTGTCTTTTTTGACTTCCCCAAGGTCTCATGTTCAAAGCTAGGATTTGTGTAGAATTTCATTTGGAAACACATCTATAATCACTGTTTTCTTACCTGCAAACTGAGCATCGGGCTTCAGACTGCAATATCTCACACTCACACACTACAGCTGCCGAAGTACTCCCATCAGTTTTTTTATTCTCTCCTTACCTTTAATTAAAATGCATTAAAGAAAGAAAAAAGAAACAAATGGTTGTAGAAAGTGGCATTTAAACGGAAACGATTGCTCTAAATGTTGCTGTTTAGGAAATATATGGCATGGTGTGCAGCTTTGCAAGGCGTCAAAGGGAAGGCAGAAGATCACATAAGTATTATTTATGACGGCATTGGACAGAGTCAAAAGCACTGTTCCTGGGCTCTGACTTCCAGATGGAGCTTCTCAGACTGCATACTAGAGCATCTCCTGAATTTTTCACTTTTTGAAATCATTTGCATTTTCATAAAACTTAAAAATGCATGTCACTATGTAGGTCTGCTATTGCTGCTGTAAACCATCACCACAAATTTAGTAGTTTAAACACTGTGAATTTGCTGTCTAACACGTCTAGAGGTCCAAAGCCTGAACGGGGTCCCTCTGAGCTCAAGTCAAGGTGTCAGAAGATTCCATTCCTTTCTGGAGGCTCCGAGAGGGAGAAAACATTTCCTTGCCTTTTCCAGCTTCTAGATGCTGCCCTTGTTCCTTGGCTCATAGTTCATTGCCATCTTCAAAGCCAGCTATGGCCAATCGTGTCTTTCTCATGGCCTGTCACTGACACTTGACTCTTCTGCCTTCCTCCTCTGCATTTACACACCTCGTGGATTACGATGCGCCCACCTGAATAATCCAGGATATTCTATTTTAGGATCAGCAAATTAAAAAATTTAATGCCATCTGTTACCTTAATTCCCATTACCATGAAATCGAACAATGCAAAACTTGCAGGGATTAGGACAGGGACATAGTTTAGAGGCCGTTGTTCTGCCAACTACAAACACACTCAAATGAACCCCACTCTGACACATTTACAAATGTAAATATTTAGTGATCAAACACTTTTACTCCTCCATGTAGGCATATTTAAAGATCTGTAAATGATTCATATTTAGATAGATGATAACTATCAAGTCCCACGTTCCATGCACAAGAGCAAATATAAGCTCTTTGGCCTCACTGCCTTAGTTTTTGCCTTATTCCAGCATTTTCTCAAGAGAGGTTGATCAGCAACCTCTGTCCCAAAAAGCACAGGCATACCTTCGCATACAGACACATATCCAAACGCCTAATCAAGTTTCTGTATCAATCCTGCCTGAGCGAGGGAAAGCTTTTTCATCTTGATTTCAGGGGGTTAGCTTTTAGTTGCTGTGACTAAATCCTCCCCCAGGTTGTTTCCTGGGCTGAAGCCATTTTAATCCCAGTGATGCCTCATTCTGATGAGAAGGTTACGGTTCTACCTGCTTTTCAAAGTGGGAGCCCCCTCCTTTCCCTGTAGGCAGACACCATGCCACCTGCTTCAGCTCCCATCGTAGGTTCCCCTTCTGAGGATCTCGTACTTCCGCCAGCTTCTCTGTGGCAGAGTCTGATGGACTCTTCAGGACTTGAAGGTTTCTTGCCTTTCTTTCTAAGAACTAGATTGATGTCTTCTTGCCCATAAGCTCGGAAACTGGGTCTCTGTTACCCAGGAAGACAACCCTCTAATGCTAATTCCTGGTTTGAACTGTAAAATATCACCAAGGGGGCACCCCATCACTTTTCCCAGTCCTCCTTCTCAGGACAAGTGGTGAGAATTTCAATTTAAAAGGAGTTAGGAAATGGTAGACTCATTGGAAAAGGGGGGCTTAGGGACCCACTTTAATCCTGCATTTGTCTTAATAAGCACATTTATTTTATCTCCACTATTTGAATTGGCTTAGGAAGGAGGCTACAGCCAAAGAAACCTCTTTGCCTGGTATGGTTCTGCCTGTTTACACCATCATAAACCCCAGGTGACGGCCTCTGGACTAACCTGCTTCTTGTCTCTTTTGAGTCACAGGAAGCACCTTATCTTATCTCTTAAAAGTCAGGGCATTCTAAAAATATTGAGAAGTTATGGTTATATTAATGAGACACAATTGACATATAACATGTTTGTTTTAGGGGTCTGACATAACCACTCAATATTTGTTTATATTGTGAAATGATCATCACAAGTCTAGTCAACATCCATATTCATCATGTCCATATTGAGAATCTTGATTACACCAACAATAATAATAGTTTATCAAATGAAACTAGTTCTCTGTGTGCTCAGAAGCTATCCTAGTGGAACTTGAACTATGAGGTTTCTTTTACTCCTCACAAAACCCCATGAGATATATACTGTTTTTACCTCTATGTTACTGATGAATAAACTGAGATTTAGAAAGATTAATTCTTTTCAAATTGTCCAATTAGCTTTGCCAAAAAAATGGTAGTTTCAGTGTTTGAGATGAGATCATCAGCTTCTAGGACCAAGTTCTAAATTTCTGTGCAATACTGTCCTCTGTGCCATCTAAATGATAGCCCCCTGGGAATTAACCAGCCAGCTCCCAGGAGTCAATATGTGACAGTATCCAAATTAGTCAAAGAAGCACCATGTATACAAGAAGAAGTTTTAGAAGGGTTCATCTAAGAGGGGCACCTGGGTGTTTCAGTCAGTTAAGTATCTGCTTTTGGTTCAGGTCATGATCCCAGGGTCCTGGTATCTAGCCCTGAGTCAGGCTTCCTGCTCAGTGGGGGAGTCTACTTCTCTCTCCCTCAGCCCCTCCCCGCCACGTTCATGCTCTTGCTGTCTCCCTCCAATAAATAAATAACATCTTTAAAACAATAAAATAAAATCTGGTAATAACAAAAACAATAAAATAACTAGGTTGTTATTTCATTTCTCTGGGCTTTTCTTTGGGGAGAAGGGGATTGACCCTCATGATATTTGAAGTTTTGTTTTAGCATTTATATTTTATAGTGTAATAAATCTTTTTGATAAACAAGTAGTACTTAATTTTTCCCTCTTATAAAGGTAATATTTATATTTTTGAGAGCACAAGGTTTTAAAAAAGACTCTCATGTGTCCCCAGGGTAGCCATGATCATGAAGCTTTAAGCCTCTAGTCTTCCCTGAATTGTGCTGGAGCTCCCACAGATCCTTAGGAGAGCAAAGCAGGCCAAGGAAATCTGTATTTATGCACGTGTGTCTGGTGAGACTGATTCCTTCTTTGGCTCATGGATATATTCCTTAATATCATAAAACCACATCTTGTACTTTGATTCTAGGAAGATTGTGGAATCTTCCTTGAATGTTTAGTACATTGGTTTTAGAATGTAAAATCTCACAAGCCAAGCTACTAGGAAGAAAATCACATTTATTACACAATGAGTTGTATTCTATTTGATAATGGAAAAGGAGTCACATTGGCAGAATTCCCTGTGTCTTAACATGCTCGCATTAAAATAGCTGAAGAATATTTAATGGCTTAGGCAGCCAACTTCACTAAAAATTTTGTCCTGAGAGTTTAAGTCACCGAAATAAATATTTATTAAGCACATATTATACGCCCGGCTACACTGTAAGCGAGTGGAAGCCATGATGTACAAAAGAGAAAGAGATCCGTACCCACCAGGCTTGGTGTCTGAGGGCAGCACAGAGCACAGACGCAGCGTGGAAGGATCAGTGGAAGGCTTTGTCACAGGGATGCATGCACGGAAGGAAGGAACACCAAGCTGCCTGTCCCAGGTCCTGCTATTCCCTCTATATGCTTCTCCTTCAACTTCTACTGTATCTCAGAGCATACCTTTAGTGTGTTTTTATCATCAGTCATGCATCACTAGAACATAAGTCCCGAGAGGGAAGGGAACCTGTATGTACTGGTCACTGCTGCACCTTCATACCCTACAACCACACCCAGTACTTAGTAGATGCTCAGGAACCATCTCTTGAATGAATGAACTCTGTCTCTTCAGCCTCTCCTGGCTGCTCATCTCCTTGGTTCCCGTGTCATGCTTTGGTCAGTTCCCGTGGTCTAAACTTTCATGGGTAGGTGCTCAGTAAAGGGAAGTTTAGGTTTTGTAACTTTAGCTCTCATGGATTTTATTTCTTCATCTTTATTAGTTGTCTATTGCTATGTAATACATGACCCCAAAATTTAGTGGCTTAAAAATTAAAAAAACACTAGTTTGCACAAATGTTATGGGTGGGGAACCTAGTACTCAACCTACTTAGTTGAGTACTAGAACCACAGTCTGGTAGTCAGGGTCTCTCGTGAGGTTGCAGTCAAGAAACTGGTTAGAGCTGCGGTCATCTGGAGGCTTGACTAGAGTGGGAGGATTGCTTCTCTCCCATGCTCGGTGTGTTAGCACACGTTGTTGACAGGAGGCCTCCATTCCTCTTTATGTGTCCCTGTTTATAGAACTGACATGACATGACAGATAGCTTCTCTCCAAAAGTGATCCAGGAGTCGGCAAAACAGAAGCCATGTGGCTTGGATGGTCTAGCCTGAGAAGTCACATGCTATCATCTGTACGTCCTACTAGTTACACGGGTGGCATAAAGACACAAATACCAATGGATGAGGATCACCAGAGGTCATCGTCCAGTTTGGTTACCAGCGATACTTAGTAGGAATGTTATTGGCATTTAAATAAATCCTAAATGTAAAGTCCTTGGCATGGTGTCAAGCACACGGTAGACAATTAGAATACAGCAGCTCCAATTAGTTGCTTGTGTGTTGTCAAGCAGTCTTTCAGAGTGCTGGAAGATTCGCTTTCAGTGCTATCTGTAAAAGTCTGCATTCATCTATAGAAGTCACATTGATTTCTCATTCATTCATTCATTCATATATACATTCATTCAACAAGTCTGCTATCCTCACATCCTGTGGAATTATCCTCATATCCACCTAAAATAGAAATTCTTTTTTATTTTTAAGATTTTATTTATTTATTTTTTAGGGAGGAGAGACAGAGAGTGAGCACAAGCAGAGGAAGAGGCAGGCAGAAGGAAACGCCTTCTCCCCCCTAAGCAAAGAGTCCGATACAGGACTCCATCCCTGGACTCTGGGATCATGACCTGAGCTGAAGGCAGCCACTTAATTGATTGAGCCATCCAGGCATCCCCTAAAATTTAAATTCTTTGCACGAACCACATGGTGAAATAATGACCCCCCAATTGCTGACCTATTCCTGGGGTATCCAAATGTGCTATTTCTCAGCACCTTTGCAAAGATATTATCTTCTGGGAATTCCAGAATACCCCTGGGGTCTGTCAGTGGTAAGTAAGTTGACTGCCTTCTCCACCCCGCTCTGACCACTGTGTCACTTTCAACATTGCCTTCTGTGCCTCCAGAGTACAAAGAGAAATCTGTCGTGCTCTCAGTTCAGATGTAGGAAAAAGAGGAGAAGCAGTGTGTAGACCACATAGGTCTGAGCATAACTAATGCAGAGCTGCACAGAATGAAGGGGATAAGAAAGCCAATGAGAACAAATCTTTGACAGAGGACTGAGGACAGAGATGGGAACATAGGGGAAAAAAAATTCCTTCCGAAGCAAACTTCCATTGAACCTGATATCCATTTGTAAGAAAAGAAGAGATTTTGTAAAGCTCATTCCTCTTGACTCTTTTCCTATCATAAGCTGTTTACAAGGCACTTCTCTATAAGCAATATTTTGCACATTTGAAGAAACAAATCAT
The DNA here is from genome assembly GCA_004023965.1 of Spilogale gracilis. Taxonomy (NCBI): domain Eukaryota; kingdom Metazoa; phylum Chordata; class Mammalia; order Carnivora; family Mephitidae; genus Spilogale; species Spilogale gracilis. The sequence continues at coordinate 72,186 of PITA01004732.1, forward strand.
CAGCTTCCCCTGAAGCCGGCACCTGTTCAATTCCATCTTGCCAGCAAGGGTGCCACAGGACTAAAGGCCTCCCTCCAGGGAGTTAGCAGAAGATTAAACTTCAGCCCGAATGTTGGGGGAAGCTGGAATTCTGAGTCAATACCAAGTACAGGGTTTAATTTGATGTTTTCCACACACGATCAAAATCATGGTTTTTTTCCAACTATAGAGCTATTGCCTCCTCTGGTTTCTTTCATGGGTTCCCTGTGGAGCGTATGTTATGCTCTGATATTGGAAATTGATTGTGCAGGTTCTATTTCAAGGGTGATAAGAAGCCTGGTGCAAAAGTTGAGGTTAGCGAAGGTGAGTATTAGCCTTTCTTCTAATATGGTCAATTTATTTTCCTTTTGGCACAAACCGGGTCCCAGATCTGCCAATAACTCCACTTGAAGTTCTACCTATGGATAAAGCATGCATGAGTGAAAGACAAATCCTTGCCTGCATTTTCGTGGGGATAATGGAAAGAAATCATCATTCATTCTGTCCTGATTATTATTACAGATTTGGCCATTGAGGAATTTATAGGCAAATAAATACAGACCCCTTATTATTAGCTATGGAGGGACTAACATCAGTAGAATATTGCATGCCTCATTTGCTTATGAAAGTAAAGATCAAGATTCTAACAAACCGGAAGCAATTTTAATATCTAAATGATTCTTGCCATTTGTGGTGAAAGAACTTAAGTTTTAGAATTAGATAAACCAAATTTACTGTCCTGTGTTGGGCAAGTAATTTAATATTATCTTCAGTTTCTCCCTCTACAAAAAGAATAAGAATTCCTGCCCTTTTATTCTGGGGAGGTTAAATTTTTTTTAAAGATTCTATTTTTTTATTTGACAGAGAGACAGCGAGAGAGGGAACACAAGCAGGGGGAGTGGGTGAGGGAGAACAGGCTTCCTGCCGAGCAGGGAGCTAATGCAGGACTCAATCCGAGGACCCTGGGATCATGACCTGAGCCGAAGGCAAATGCATAATAACTGAGCCACCCAGGAACCTCTCTGAAGTTTTAATTAATTAACATCTCCAGCACCTAGAAGAATGCTAAGTAGATGTTCAATAAAATACAAGTTTCCTTTGAGTGGTATGGAGTACCAACATATTTCTGGTTTTAAAAAATTCTTTTCACGTTTGGGTCTAAAGCATCCCAAGCTTTATTCTGATTTGCTACAGTGGGTTTCATTCAAATACTACATTGGGGAGATGACAGAGAGGTTACCCAGTGTCTGGCTGGGAAACAGATCTCTGAACTTCCTATTGTTATGTAAACTGTAGCTACAAATTGGATTACAACTGGTTTGACATTAATAAAACTATGCACAACCGCTGTTCTTCATCTGGCAGTTTCTCCCGGATGCGTTGTAACCAAAGGACAGTCTCCAGTGGACGGTCCAAGTAAATTTCATTTTGTAGCGAAAAACTTTTGATCTCCAAAATGATTACCCGATTAGAAAAATTATAAGCCAGACTTGGGTAAGAAAGAGATTGGATGCTTCTTACAAATTCGCTATTGTAAAGGAAATCAGCATATATGTGATATAAGAATTATGTCCTGATAAGCATTACCCATGATCAGTCGTTGGATACATGGTTTTTTGTCTCCAAGATTCGGATGAAAGTTGTACAAACTGGGACCAGATAGGAATGTGAGACACTAAGTTAGCTTATCCTTAGAGTTACCTAAAGGGAACTTTGGTTTTCACGGGTTGAGAATAAGCATGCATCTAGGGAGCTTAGAGCAATGTTGTAGAAGTGGACATGTGCCGTACACATAGATTTTTTTTGTCCAAGTAGAAAGTCAAACCTCTTTCATCTTCTTATTATGCTCTTGGAGTTGGGGGGAGGAGAAGTGATTCATTTAGGAATTGTTAAAATAATGGTGAAAACAACTCAAAGCTTCAAGAAACTCAGGGATGTGGTAATAATGGCCCTTCCAGAAGGGAGCTACAAAAGCTGACTCCTTCCCTGAAAAAAAAAAAAAAAATTGAGGTGAAAGCTATTGTAAAAAGATTCCAGCTTCTGAATGCTTAATTACCTTAAAAATAGGCAAGACAGACCCCCCATGAGGTTTTTACTGAAAAATCTTGGGCTAAAGAAAAGAATATATACTACATATATATAGGGCTATAGGGCTACAGCAGATGTATGTTGTGCTTGGAAATTTTCTGAGTTTGGTGCAAAACCTTAAAATAACATATCCAGGGTCTTGTGTGAGTCTCATCATGGTACATAGTTGGTTCAAGCAGTAAAACGGAAGGTCTGCTTTGCTCATTTTAAGAAATATAATTTTAAGAATAAATGAATAAAAAACTGTTAGTGGATGTAACTCAGTAAAATGTCTTTTTATACTACTGCTGGGTCATCAGTCTCCTGAATTTGGTGTGCTTTTGTGTTCTTTGATGGGCTTGGAAAGCCATGACCTTCCTCATGATCTGTCTGAGGACTCCGGCATCGAGCCAACGCGGGCTTGACTTCCCACCATATTCACTAGCTCAGCCGTAATATTCCTTTCTCCCTAGATCGTCTGTCTTTCATAATCTGAAGTACTTTTTCTCCCTACATATAAAATTTTACAACTGGAAAAGAACGTTAAAGTACAAAGATAGTATGTTTGTTAAACATGGGGAGGGCGCTGCAGGCAGGTATAGCAAAATTTTTCATATAACATAAAAAATGATGTTTTGTTAGAAACTGGCTTGGTACCTTAGAAGTCTGGGTGTGTAGAAGTAGATTTTATGAACTTGTGGTTGGGATTGCTCGCCAGAGACCAGTTTTTTTTTACCTAGGCCTTCGTTCTGGTCAGAATATTGTTAGGTCCTTTGTTGCTTGAGAATTTTACAGTTTGGGGCAAGTCAAGAGTGTAGACTCATCAATTTGAGAGGGTCCAGATCTGACTCTGACTCTTGGTTCTGCTACTTACCATGTGACACCTGACACCTTCCTGCTCTAAGCCCTTCATCCCTTACCTGGAAAATGAAGTCCTAATCGTTCCTGTTCAAGTTTGGGGGATTTAATGAGATTCACTGCATTTGCAGTGTGAAGTGCAGTGACTGGTGCATATTAACTTTGTAAAACTTTTTAGCTTTCCTACTATTTCTCTTCCGTAGATATTGGCTTTATTCTTTTCCTTCCTGAAGAGTTCTGAGAAATATTCTTCTCAATTCTTTCCTCTGTGAAAACGGGTCTTCGGGGTGCTTGTGGGAACCTGCTATGTGAGTCCCTGGTCCCGAGAGTGCCCTCTCTAGCAGGGGAAGATATGCACAAAGTAACTTCCAAAGGCAGTTCCCGTAATAATTGTTACAGCAGAGACATGAAACTGTTACTTTTAGGAGTGCAAGGGGAAGGCCCAGGTGTGTTATTTGCAGGAGCAGCGCAGAACCACAATGTTAAGCCTCTTGTTCCAATTTCAAGATGGCAAGAGCAGAGCCTTCCAGCAGGTGCAGGCCACGTCTGAGCCGGGGGCCCCATGGGGCTGCAGAGGTCGCACACCCGTGCAGCTGGTCCTCAGTGCATGGCCATCCTGACTGTGTGCAGGGAAATTAGGGGAGGTTTACTGATGGAAAATCTAGGAGCTGAACTGCACCTTTAAGGATAGAACAGTCCAGACAAAAGAGAAAACTTATATCTAGTACCCGTAGAATTTTGGTTTTGTTTTTCAGTGAGACTTACGGGGCTAAGTGATCTGACCATTAGGGAAAAGGGCGGGGGGAGATGGGGAGACAGTAAGCCTAAGTTTGAATTTTCGACTAAAATGAAGCAATCCAGAGGCTTTGGGAATAGAGACAAAATCAGATCCGTTTAGGGACATGGCTCTCATGGCAGAAAGACAAAAAGCTGGACTTGGTGAAGGAAGCAGGGGCTGCAGGAACTTTGCGGCTGGAAGTGATATATTCCTTGCAGGGATCTATTTCTCTGCAGTCTGATGTATGCGCCCCCCCCCACACACACACACAAAGCAATAGTCTGTTTCTGTTTTGAAGACATCTTCAATTATACAGTGCCGGCCAAAGAAAAACATAATGGAATTTTAACCACTTGCTTTTTTTTTTCTGTGTAGACAGCATTTCAGGAACATCTCCATTCTTGTTATAGAAGGAGAGCTTGAAGACACCCAAATGTGCATTAAAAACCTATCACCTTTTCTTGGCCTTTCAAACAGAATTGTATTCCAGAAACCCCACGTCATTTTGTATTCCAGGCAACGCTTTTAAAGACAACATGGGTGAAACCCTCGCCCTGTTCATCGCCGAATAGGAGTGCAAGTCTGTGCACGTTCTGGGTGTCTGTCTCTCGTCCTGACAAATTGTCTTCACCAGTGACAAAGTACAACTTTCTTCCTTCCTTTTCTGTTTTTCTTATAATAACTCAGCCTTGAATCAGAGGCACATGTTCAGCTTCCCAAAAGTGCTTCTGTTGTGGAAAAAGTCCCCTTTGTTCCCTAATTTATCATGTCTTAAAGAAAGCGAAACCGTTCAGGACACCGGGGATGGAATCCCCCCATCATCTGAAGTGGAGAATGTGCTCAGGGAACTGTATCTCAGTATCTAGATGAGACAGGGAAGAGAATTTCATCCATCTTGTGGATTCCAGAAAAATGGGAGAAAAAGATGACTATATTTTAATATTCATAGACAGCATTAAAACTGATTAAAAATTTTAAGGAACTCTCCTGAAGGTAAAAATTCAAAACTTTTTTTTTTCTTTTTCTTCTCCAGTAAACTTTTACTATCTCTGTTAAATGAGGCAAATAACTTAAGCATCTCTAAGCCTGTGGGAAGAAGAGAAGCTTGCTAAGATCCTTTCAAGATTACTGCGTCAGTGTGAACATTCTCCGGGTGGGTGAATCTCTGGCTCAGGGGCTTGCCTGGGGGTCACTAAGACGGGAGGGTCCACATTCCTGTCCAAATATAAGCTCACAAAATTCCCATGCCTTTGAGCGTGGCACTTACATTTCTACCTATGTTTCTCAATCAAGGCTCATCGCCCTTGTTATTTAGTCCAGGACCCTGTGTGGATTGCAGGTGGTAATTAACATTCCTCTAAGTCTGTGGAAGCGGCAGAGGACTGAGTCAGAAGCCGCTGGCGAAGTGCAGTCAGATGTGGGGAGAGGGGCACTCTCAGATGCATCATCGGACAGAGGCATTTCCAGAGCTCTAAGAATGGGGCTTTTTAAATTAAGGTTTCCTCTGTAGATCTATTTTCTAATTCTTACCAGATTTTAATATTGTTTTTTTCATTTTAGTTCCTTTTTTTAAAAAAAAATATGACCACTTCTTGCATTTCTTATATCACGTGCGCGCGCGTGTGCGCACACACACACACACACACACACACACACACAGAATGTCTATTTGTAGTAAAATGAATTTGCCATTCGGAATACGCAGGGCAGTAGTAACTAAGCCCAAGGGCCCCTGGGAAATCTATCTAGAGTCTGGATTGTGAAAAGGAGCTGCTTCCAAGTCTCCCATTGTGCCAGATAGTGAAGTTCATGAATAATGTGGCAGGGAGTGTCAGAGGGTCCAGGAAGCAAAGCCCTCTCCAGTGTCCACAGGTGGGATGGGTGTGAGCTGCGAGAACACACGTGGGTCTGAGAGAGCTGTAGGCATTTGCTGCTTTTCTGAAGAAAGATCAAGGGGTAAGAAATATGTTTCCTTAGAGCAATTTGCACCCAGGGACCTTGAAGAAGCACCTCCAAGAAGGTGCCAAAAGTCACTTCCAATTTCTGTCCAGGAGTTACAGGAAAGGAGCAAGAAGTTGCATGTTAAACATCAAGAAGGCTGGAACTCGTTGTTTAGAGAGGCTAATATCCATGATGTCAGGGATTCCTTTTCTTTAGCTGTTCTGATCATTGTCAGGTGGGAGTTCAGGTATTGACTGATAAGCAATAATAGTAAAAGCTCATGTCAGTAATGTGCCTCACAGTCTACACTCATGAGAATTATTTTCCCCTTTTAATGTACTTTGAAAATAAGGTTCAAAGAGGTTCAAAGATTTTCCTGCAATCTCTTAAGAGAGAGGCCGGGCTGCTAGATCCTACAGCTTGGGCTATAGGAGGCTTGCTGCTTGCATTATAACACTTTACCTCTCAGGTAAGGGTGCTTTACATAGGCACAGTTCTTTCCACTCTTTTTAAAGCCTTACTTCACTGTTTCTGTATTCTTCTTTTTTTTTTTTAAGATTTTATTTATTTATTTGACAGAGAGAAATACAGCTAGAGAGGGAACACAAGCAGGGGGAGTGAGAGAGGGAGAAGCAGGCTTCCCGCAGAGCAGGGAGCCCAATGTGGCACTCGATCCCAGGTCTTCGGGATCATGACCTGAGCCGAAGGCAGTCACTTAACCAACTGAGCCACCCAGGTGCCCTCTGTATTCTTCTTTTTAAAAAATAGTACATGCCTCTTTTAATATGTTTTTATTAGAAATTAGGCACAGATCTGAGCATAGGGAAGAGAAATTTCTCTCTTTGGAATTTCCTTTAAAAATAATAACACATTTGAATTTGCAATTATTTTTATTTTCTTTCATTTTGTCTCTTACTATTTCTACTATGGCTATGTAGTATCCCCCGAGCCCCAAGAAAAAAGAAAAAAAAGGAATGCAGGAATCATGGTAAGTCAAGAATTTGCTGCAGAAGGGATAAAATGATTCAATCCAAAGAGTCACTGATGTTTAGTGAACTAAGCAAAATGCTGAAACATTAATCATGAGTTTTATTTGCAACTGAATATGACAATCGTATTTTTCCTAGAGCCATTGGATCAATTTGAATTAAAGAATCATCAACGTGTTTAAAGTTTTGTGTTGTGTTGTTTCCTCATACCATTGTATACCTATGCACTTCTATTTTTTTATTTTAATTTTTTTTCAGTGTTCCAAGATTCATTGCCCATGCCCTACACCCAGTGCTCCATGCAATAGGTGTCCCTTAGTACCCACCACCAGGCTCTCCCATCGCCCCACCTCCTTCCCTCCAAGTCCCTCAGTTTGTTTCTGTGTCCAAAGTCTCTCTTGTTTCGTTTCTCTCCCTGAATTACCCTACTTCCCATTTACTTTCCTTCTCCTGCTGTCTTCTATATTACCCCCTTTTTTATTTATTTGAGTCTAGGTAACATACCAGTGTTACATTAGTTTCAGGTGTACAATTCAGTGATTGGACAAGTTCATGCTCCTACTTTTTAAAAAGTTAATGTAAGTAGGCATCTTCTTTCTTCTCTAAAGTTTGCATTCATTTAAGAAGCATGACCTGCTTAGACTATGTCTCTCCATTTACCTTACCTGTCTTGCTCTAGAAACACACTTCTCACAGTTTCTCTTTCTTACAATTTGCTTCCAACTGAGCAGTGGGACCAAAGCAAGTTCAATGTGTCTAACCAACCTCTCTAGGCATGCGAGGCTGCAGGTGCATGCAGAGTCAGGGGAGCCCCGGCCCCCTCTCTAGTGGTGTGGTGGACCGAACAAATGGTCCTTGATGTCTTGTTCCTTTCCCAATAGAGCACATTAGAATCCTTTCAATTTCATGAGCGGCCGGGGCCCTCATTCAGTCTTGGAGTGGAGAGAGCTCAGAGACATGAACATGTTATGTCAGTGGCCAAGTCCAAGGAGGAAATCTCAGAAGAAACCCTTTTGAATCAGTCTGTCTCTTTTATGGTCACTGTGGCAATGTAACAGCAAAGAGAGAAAAAAGAACAATTGAATCTATCAATAAATTTCAAATATATGAAAGAGCTTCAGTGATATGAAAAGAACTCAGTCCTGGGTCTACTATTTACTAAGCCTGTGACCAGGACCACATGCTAAAAATCTCTCTGAGCCTTTGTATGAAATGGAAGAGACAGGGATTGCCCAGAAAGATTACATAATAATTATATAAGATAATACATGTAAAATATGGGAGGACAGCTTACAATATTGGGATTTTATGGGACTATCAAAGTGTCATTAGATTTTTTTAAGAAGTGTCCATTAAGAATTTTTTATTTTCTTGTTTTGTTTATAAATGTGGCAGCTTTCACATCATCTGAACAGTTCCAAAATGATGCTATAAGAAGACACATGTTCTATAAAAATAAAGTTAATGTTGAGTTGTCTTTATGAACGGCATTTCCTTCTGTCTTAGCTAATTTCTTTTTTCCATTGCTTAAATGATTGTCTTACTCTTTTAATGACATACATACAGCCAAGGTTATTTATTTCTTTTTTGTCAGTCAGGTGTGTTTTACAGTCTTAGTTTTTTGATCCCTGTTTATACTAGAACATAAATATAGCCCTGGGAGTAGATATTCGAATTGATAGGTTTGCATGGCTCCCATTAGTGATCCAAAGCATAGGGAATACGACAGGTGTTACAGGTTTCCCAACGATCCGCTCAGCCCTTTGTGACCTTTGCTCAACAATGTGTGAGGGCCCACTGCCCTGAGGCCAAGCACTTAAGTCACATAAACATTTTATTTCTTTATTTTATTTTGTTTGAGAAGGGTAAAAGCAAGGTGTGGGACTGAAGTTCTTGGTAATCTGCAACCCTATTCCAAGACTGTAGTACTCGGGAGGCAGGCAAAACACCATTCTCTTGCTCTTAGCTCTGTAGGCACCGAAGGCAAGAACCTAGTAAGAACTGTCTATCCCTAGAAGGTGCTAGAGTTGATCCAGGGAAGCCAGAGGTCAGACGGATCAGACACGGGGCGAGAATGCTTCTCTCTGTTCCAGGAACTCTTCTGTGTGTTTTGATCTGGCGTTGGCTTTGTTTTGTTCTTTATGTTGACAGGATCTGAGGAGGGCAAGCAGGGCAGAGGCAGGGGGCAGATGGAAGGTTCCGTTCAGTCCCGGCCTGATACTGATCAGTGCAATAGATCTACTGAAACTACCACCCTGATGTGCAAGGGAAGAAACAAAAGCCCAGCAAATAGGCTTATATTGGTTCTTAAAGTGACATTTTCCACACACAGATATCTGAATAGAATTAATTAGTACTCTTCATTTTCACACACTTTAAACGCTCAAACTGAACTTGGTTTAACCCTTAGAAGTTCAGCTTATTTCCCAAGCACAACATTTGGTCATTTGAATTCTATATACAGATAAGAGCCTCTGTTTCCCACTCCTGTGAAGAGTAAAATAAAGAACTAAGAGAGAGAAAGAGGGGAAAGAGGAGAGGGGGGAAGGCATTTTTAGAACAAAACAAAATCCTTAATGTTAATTTACTCCAGGGACATCCCAGGTTGGGGGGAGAGAGAAGGACGAGGAAAGGAAAGGAAAAGCAGAGGTCATAAGGAAGTCAGACTATTTTTTAATCAATGTAAAACACAGTATTTGAAAGCTAAAATATGCCATCTTGTGATACCATAGTCAAAATCTTTGTGGAGTTCTTCTTATATCCGTGAAATTTTGATGTATAGAGAAAAGTAATGCAGAAAAGGAGAGGCACTGCCTAAAACCCATCTTCCTTATAAAAACTTCACTTTCAGGGACGTCTGCATGACAGCAAATATATAAACATCTGGAAGCCAGGAGTTAAATGAGTATTTCTTATTCTAGTCCAAATCCGTGATATTGTGTAGTCATCTAAAAGTATACGTTGAAAATTCTGCAGCGCAGAATGCGTATTTCCTCTTGAGAAGGCAGTATGTCCCTTAGGTTTAGACACACAGGCTGCAGAACTTGTTTATGATCATGATTTGGAAAATCATCAGGAAATAGTCTTGTTACTCTGCCGTGGTCTGGCACAAAGCACAATGTCAAGACTATATATTCTAAGAATAATAAGATTCTCCAAGCATCGCAGGGCTGAAAACTGGACAGACCTTGTTATTGGATATATCCTTTCTGTGAGGTGTGGCGTTCTCACAACTTTTCCAGTTCAGTCGATGAGTCCAGGATGTCTCAGGAAGACCAAGAGTGCATAGTGAGCCAAGCAGAGAGGGACATTTAAGGGTTCCCATTGAATATCTGCCCTGTAAAGCACAGTCCCACACAGGGCGTGGGATTCATTCAGGGATTGTAAACAACGCGTATATGTTCCTAAATGCCTCATTTACTACCGAAGAATTATTTGGCTCTGGAAGTAATTTAGTTGTTAAATAGGGGATGATGATCAGGATAAAGATACTCTATAATTTGGGGGTTGGACTCCCATGACCCAACATGGCAATTCCTCAGTGGTTTATAATTTTTGCTTCCAATCTTGATCTGGATAGGGTACAAGTGTAAGGTAACAAATGACTGCTTTTTCTTTCCAACGTTGTAACTTCATCTGGATTTGGGTACATTTTTGAATTTTCATTGTGTTGGGAAAGATAATATTATCTTGTATCACTTTTTCCTTCTCTATGCCTACTCCTCAGATTGGCACAAAGAATTTCCATATTTTTCATATCATTTTATAAATTCATCATATGTATACATGTATATACATGCACGTGAATTATTTATACTTACCTGTCATTGTTGTAACATAATATCTGAAGTTTAAAAACTTTATATTTGGGCAATGGCTTATTACATACGAAAGTTATATACCCTCAATGAACAGTGTTTCAATTTTTACTAAAGACAATATGGAAAAAGTCAAGTGAATCTTTGATAGGTACAATGGTATTTTACTTATGAACACAAAAATCTTCATAAAATCAACACAGATTCAGAGAGCAAAAGTTTATATTAATGCTATTCAAATTCTCATGGAACTTACTGAAAACTTTTTCTCATGATATTAAGTACCCATACAGCTGCACGGCAGCAAATCTTGATAAAATGTTAAGTTGCCAAATAACAATAACCCAAGAAATTATGTATCATTTGAGGTTCAGAACTGAAATGAAATGTAAACTCTTTAACAACCATCTGCACATTTTCAAAGCTGCCACACAATTGTAACGTGAGATTAACTATCTGAAAAGAAGTACTTCAAAGGTTAAAGGCAAAGCTAAGGCAAGTATGTTCTTTTCCGAGAAAACAAAGATAGAACTGGTGTGTTTTATATAGAAACTGACCTCTTGTTTTCATTACAGTATAAATGATTTGTGTAAGGGAGTGGCCATCATCCTCCTGCACCACACACACACACACACACACACACACACACACACACACTCAGGAAATGCTTGGGGTTTTGAGGATTTTCCTTTTTCTTCTTTTTCTTTTTTTGAGAGAAAGAGAGCACCTCAGGGGAAGGGGCAGAGGAAGAGGGAGAGAGAGAGAGAGAGAGAGAGAGAGAGAATCTCAAGCAGGCTCCATGCTCAGAGTGGAGCTCAATGAGGGGCTCAGTCTCACAGCCCTGAGATCATGACCTGAGCTGAAATCAAGAGTCAGATGCTTAACCCACTGAGCCACCCAGGCACCTCACTGAATTTTCTTAATGGATGTGAAGAAGCTAAAACATCTAGAATCCACAGCCTCTCCATTTATGTATAAACCTTTACATTTTGTGAAGTTGGCAGTTTTGTTGATCGAGTCATCAGCATAATGAAACAGTTGGTTTATTGAGCACTTCGAGTAATGGAGCCATCATTAACTGTACCAGGGAAGGGATATATAGATTACAAATTCCCATTACTGTGTATATTTGAGAGAAACAAGTTTTTGTAAGTTACAGTTTTCATGGTAAATGTAATATCAAATACATTCATAAAAGTATTATTAATATGGCATAGTGTTATGGTATTGGAAGGAAACACAGAATTTCATCAAAGTAATGCTGTTTATTTCAAGAACTCTGCTTAACCAACTTAACTTCTAAAGTCTTTAATGAAGGAAGCTCAGCATTTCCCCTTGATAATTATCCTTAAAGTCTAACAATAGCTCTATCCAAGAGCTTTTGTTACATGTAATAAAAGAGCTACTCCAATTTTTACCAATTTCTCCCAGAAAAGAAGTCATTGATTCTCATTCTTCAAATGCCTTAAAGGGCTTTCAGGTAAATGTTTCTCTTTTGACAAGTGTGAGGATAATCTGTCTTCCACATGGGGACTCCGTTCAGATGGGTTATGTTTGTTAGTCTATCACAGTGGGGAAGGAGAAGCATCCCATACACATTGCTAACCATGATCAAATTAGTCACATGTACAAAAAACAATTTGACAGATGAAGAATGGACTGTGGGTCCCTGGAGTTGCTTTGATTACATAATTATATCAATGTATATAGAACTATAACTAAGTATCTTCTTACTGCTCCCCATTGGCAGGGGAGCATTTAAAATTATCCAGGGTGGTTTCAAGGGCAATGAGATGTGATTCTGTCCAGAGTTTCCAGGGTCACCTGAATGTTGTCAGAACCCTGCCGTCTCTTCTCTGATGGGACACCCAAGTGGCACAAATGAAAGCAAAGTTAAAATGCCATTCAATTATTAACTCGGCTAAACCACAAAACCCAGATATTTGGTAAACAGAACTGAGCAGGTGGCTTAAACTAGACCCAAGTGAAATCTGTTCTTCCTCCAAGAATGACTCTTACCACCAGATGGCCGCAAGGAACTAAAGCAAGCACTGCTCACCTGTAAAGAAAAGAAAACAAAGGTAGATATGTACAGGCTTTCTTGTCTAGTCAGCTGTACAGAATAGGAAGCCAACAAGACGCTCTTGTTTAATAAGTAAATGTGGCCCATCAAGTGTTTCCTGACTCTGAGCTCTAATCAGGTTAGTATTCCAGCCACTTGTTGAAGAATAAAGAAAGTAGGGGAGAGAAGGGCAGGAACCTTATCTCATCCCTTGAAGAACTTATGGAATATTGAAGAATTCAGATCTGTTCTCTGACCCTAGCTGTAGGATACTCTGCAAAGACAGACAGAAGAGCCAACTCCCCTCCAGGAAACCCTGCCACAACCCAGGTGTCTATATCTTCTCTGTAACAGCGAAAGGGGGTGCCAGGAAATTCCAGACAAGGACTCCCAACCATCTGAGAAAGCTTCCCAACTAAGAAACACCCGGGCAATGACCTAGAGTTGAAATTCTTTGCTCCGTATGCAGAAGTTCTACCAAACAGAACAAATTCAGCATCATTTCCTAGTGCTATCTGCTTGATTGCTTTCCTTGAAAGGAGGGTTTCTTCTCTCTCTCTCTCTCTCTCTCTCTCTCTCTCTCTTTTGAATTTTTCCCAGCTTTTCTGAGATATAGTAGTCAAAATTACAGAATATTTAAAGTGCACACTTTGATAGTTTGGTATCCCTTTATGTTGTGAAATAATTCCCTCCATCCAGGTAATTATCTTATCCATCACTTCATATATTTATCTATTTTTTTAGAAGGGAGAACACTTAAGTTCTATTGTCTTAGCAAGTTTCAAATATATATTATAGTGTTATCAACTATAGTTGCTTCTTCAAGTTTACTCTGTGTCCTCAGGAGGGTGCCTGGCCTCCAGTAAATAATCAGCAGTCGCTAAATGGTGGTGTCATGTCTGTGATCTTCATGAGGCCTCACTTCTCTTTCCTTCTCCATCCTTTAGAACCTCTACTTCCTGCCTCATCCCTTGTGTTTTCCCAAATACTGACTTGCTTGCAGTTATTGAGAAATGTTCTGCTACATCCTTTGACACGGTTTCTTCTGATCCTGTATCTACCTGGATAATCTTTTATGCTTCCCTTCCTTCCAAGCCTGGATGACTTATTATACCTTACCTCAGGCATCCTCCCTCCAGGAAACCCTTGTAAAAATCCAGGCTATGCTAAGTCTGCCTGCATTGAGCCCCATTACACTCTGGGTTCCCTCTGTAGTAACACCGCCCATATTATACAGAAATGATCCGGTTCTGGCTGACTCCATAACCCCTCCAGCCACACACCTTCCTTTAGGGGAAGGCCCAGATCTGATTCCACATTGTATCCCATCTCCAGGTAGGGTGACCAGCAGATCGGTACTTCTTGGATGAAATTTATCTTTCAAGTAACTGGGATTTCTGTAGTATTAAATAAAAAAGTGACATAGTCAATTCTGTACTTTTAAATATGGAGACTGGATTGTAATAGGCAGAGCTTATTCAAGCCTAATAAAAAGACCAGATATTGCCATCAAGCAAGCAAGAGATGCTGAACCAAGCCAGTGACCAGTCTCTTTAAGAATCAGGGGCTAGGGGAAAATGGGGAGAGGCTGGTGAAATGGTACAAACTTTCAGTATGAGATGAATACAGTTTGAACATTGAGCATCTAATATATAATGTGACCACACTGATACCATCTCATTGTGTAACTGAAATTTGCTGTGACAGTCCAACTTGAATATTCACACCCAAAACAAAAAGGCAGGGAATAAAGATGTGAGGTGACGGATGTGTTAATAACTCACAGGGAGCTTCCCTTTCCTAGTGTAGATCAGATCATTGCATTGTCACTTTAAATATCTCACAATTTTCGTTGTCAATTATGTCTCAGTAAAACTGAAAAAAAATCAATACGACAGGAAGGTCAAGTTTAAATGATAATAACAGAGAAGTTGAACTGAAAAGAGAGAGAAATCTAAGACGGAGTTTCCTGATGTGGTGAACTGAGTGGACAGTACTACCATTTGTAAAAAGAATGATACATGATGAAGCTGTTAATGTGTAATTCAGTATGCATAACATTTGAGTTCTGTCAACCTCTCCTATAAGTCAAAGAATGTTCTAGTGTGTTGGTTCTTATTCTGCATTAGCTACTGTTGATTTCACTTGTGCATTCTGGAATACTTACCAGTAGTATGAAATGAGAATTTAACTACCTTTTATTTTTTCTACCATAAGCCCATTAGTCTCTCATGTTTATTGTATATAATTTGGAAAGCAACCAATGTAGGAGAGGGCTATTTTTTTATATTTCACTTTCTTAAAAATAGGATGCTCTCTTAGTCATTGATTTTGCACATTTACTTCAATTTTGAGTATTGATTTATAAATTTTATGAACCCTTCTCTTGACATCCATATAATTCCACATAATTTTCAATTGCTTTTTATTCTATCATTTAGTTGAGCTTCATTTGAACGACTAGATAATGGGTATTGAGAAAATCAGAATAAAAAACAAACAGAAAATTCAAAACATTATGCTAACGTAATGTGTTTTTAGTCCTATGAAGAAACTTGGATACACACCAAAGGAAAAAATCTACTAAAACATTTAAAGTAGAAAAAAAAAATCTTAAATATCAAAACAATTGAAATTCTGGTCCATACTAGACCTATTCTATTTACATTAGAATCAAATTTTAAAAAGCATATTTTATGAAGATGAAATTTCAGGATATAATCCATGAAGGTTTTCTGAGTGTGCTATTGAAATGCAGTAATAATGAATAAGAGCATAGGATTTGACGTCAGAGACCCTTGCTCAAATATTTTCTTTCTGGAAAGTTTCTTAATTTTTCTGAGCTTCATTTTCTCTAATTGTAAAATGAGAATAAAAGTTGAATTAGTTGATTTATAGGATATAAGTTTTAGAAATGCAATTCCAATTAGTTTAAGTGAAAAAAAGAAACTTATTATCATGGTTTGTTGAAAAATGCTGAAGTTGGTAAGTGCTCACTTACTCAAGCCGTGTCCATGTGCTCAAACAATAGCTCTTCCTCTCTTTACATCACTCAGACTGTTTTCCCCAGGTTGGTTTCATTCCCAGCCAATTGCCAGAGCCTATAAATATGGTTAGAAAGTGGCTAGCTCCTTTTTTCTCTTCTTTTTTTTTTTCCTTTTTCTTTTCTTTTTTTTTATACTATAAGCTATAATGTCCCACATAATTCCAGAACTGTCAGAGAAAAATATAACAACTTTCCTACTCTTTAATTCCTAGAGAGGAGCACTTAGTTATGCTTTGGTCATGTGGCGAGTCTGAGCTAATTGTGGTTTCCCCCAGGGGAGGAGAACCCTGATTGTCCAGGCCATGCGTCCAGACTTTGGCCTAGGGAAGCAAGATCAACTCTACCTGACCACAGGTTTCCAGCAGAATTACTGGGGAATAAGGAAAGGATGCTCTCTTAAGGAGGAAATAACAGGCAAAAAAACAATATTTTATTTTAATAGTATATATTCCAAAGTGATTGGAAGGGTAAACTAGATGGTATAAAAAGAAATAAAAGACATAAGAAAATTCAATAAATGTGGTTTTGTATTAATTATTAGACTAAAATATTAATATAGTCATGGACTATCCTTACATTCTGTTTACAGACAAGAAGTCTGTTTCTTCTTGACCAATTCTTGGGTCTGTATTATGCAGATTAAAGATAAAAATAAAAATATGTAGTTTTGGAGAACTAATGAGAGTAAATTGGGCTCATATATTAAACAGATTATTTATTGAGTCTCTATGTCATGTGAGATAGTTCTACGTCCTGGTGAAACTAAACAGATGAGGTCTCCACTTTTGTGTACCTGTGTAAACAAAATCATTTCAGACAGGATAGAAGGTTCCTAGAAAAGTATTGCAGAGTAATAATGTTAAAATTTTCTAATAAGGAATTATTTTAGATTGGGTGATCTGAAGAGGCCGTGGCAAAAAGGAAATAAGACAATGATATCGAACAGTCAGTACCTATTAGCTGGAATGCAGTGGGTGAGAGGCAGAATAGTAGAGATGAAGATGAAGAGAGAATCGGACCCTTGTAGGTTAAGATGAAGGATTTCAATTTGATTCATTTGAATCTAACGGCAATAGAAGCCATTGACATATTTTGAACAGGAATAAAGTGTGACCTTCGGGTTACTAAAAATCATACTACTTTATTTTTTTAAAAAAAGCAATTTCTTTTGGCAAAGTGGAAACAGAAACATTAGTTAGGAAGTTTTTGCATCCCATCCTGTGATGAAAGTAGCGTGGGATATGACGATCACAGTAGAATTTAAGAGAAAATTGATTCAGTACCAAATATATTTTAGATATAAAATTGACAAAACTCAGTGTTGGGATAGATATGGAAACTTAAGGTAATTGAAGTACCATGGATAGTTTCTAGGTTTTAATCTTGAGCAGCTGGGTGAATGGAAATACAGAAATAAATTAGGTGATAAAAATCAACAAGAGTTTTCTTTCAGCTGTGCTAAATTTGAGCTCTCCGCAAGGTTTGGCTGAAGAGATAGAAGTCAGAGTCATGAACATGTAGACAGTATTAAGTCCTTAATATTAGATGAGATACCTTAGTGGAGAGGTTTTGGATCTTGATGTATAGAAGGTCTAGTACCAAACTCAGAGACCCAAATATGAAGGTGCCAAGCACAGAAAGAAAAGACAATGTAGACATCGAAAAAGACACAATCAGTGAAGAGAAAGAAAGCCATGAAATTCTGATGTTGGGGCAAACTGTTTCAAGAAGGGAATGACAAATGATGTCACATGCTTTGGAGAGAGAAAGTTTGACAGTGTTAGAAACTGACCATTGGCTTGCATAACACTGGTGACCTTGACAAGAATAGTTTGGGCAGATTGGTAGCAATGGAAGCCCAGACAGAGTGGGTTGTAAAGAAAAAGTGGGGTGAAGATGAGGGGAACCAGGACAGATACTATAGGGAGTAGAGGTTAGCATGCCCCAAAGAGGGTTTTCTTAAGCTAGGACTATTAAAGCAAGTGGATGATAATAATCTAGAAGAGAATGCAACACTGAAATGCAAAACACAAAACAAAACCAAGGAGCTTCATTTGCTGGCTAAAATCCTAAGTGGAGAAGGATGAGATCCAGAACACCAGTGTAGGAGCTGACTCTGATGGGAGCTAGAGCCCTTCATCTCCACTATCACAGGAGGGAAGGGAAGGCAGATCATGTAGCTAGAGATAAAAGTGTTTAGATGGATTTAATGGTGGAAAAAGAAAGTTGTCTTCTGAGAACCTCTGTTTTCCCAGTTAAAATATGTGACAATGTCATTTGCTGAAATCTTAACCTCTGAGGGGCTATTGGCGGTAGCAGAAAGGGAAAAAGACATAAAACTTTTTCAAAGCAAACTGTATGTGGGTGTTGGGATTAGGGGCAGGTAGGCTCTTGCGGGGGGGGCATTGAGGACATGGAACTAGACAGAGCTCAGGAAGCCAGTGTACACAGATCGTTGGGTTTTAACCAATTTAGGGAATCTGCCGGTAAAAATAGTGTTGGCCAAGTAGCAAGAAAGTTAAGGCTGTTTGCAAGGGATTAGTTAGATTATGGTCAATGTAAATTAAAACATGGAAGGAGCAAAAGTAGACATGTTTGAAGATTATAGGTAATTGAAAAAGTGGACTCAACAAACACTGAAAACTGTTGGCATGAAAAGAAATAGATTCTGAAGAATTAATGGGAGAAAAGATTAGAGTTAATGTGGGCTGGATTTGGTGAGTTTGGAGAGAGGAAGAAAAACCTAGGTGAAAGCTGTGTGTGTGAGATTGGAAAAAAATGATGGTCGAGAAAGATGTTAGGAGGGCTTATCTGTTATGAAAAGGGATCTCCCTGACATGTTTTTTTGAGTCACCTCTCTGAAGATTTACCATTGTCTCACAGGTGTGTGAGACAGGAGTGGGATAGGCGTTACTTTGAATAGAACCCCACCCTGACCGTATACCTGTCTAAACTACACAGGGGATTCCAGTTCTTTATAATTGTCAGATCTTCATCATATCTCCATAGCAGCCAAGATGATCTTTCGGAAGAGAGGGCAGCAAACTATTCTGTATGTCAAGTTTTATGGGAACCCAGCTATATTTGTTCATTTATGCATTGCCTATGGCAGCTTTCACAGTCACGGTAGTGTCCACATGAGAGTCCACAAAACTTGAAGTATCTACTCTCTGGTCCTTATAGAAAATGTTTGCCTGTCTCTGTTTTAGAACAGTCATGTGTAAACCAAATCACATTGCTCTCTACTTCAAATCCTCCAGTGATTTTCAATAAAACCCAAATGTGTTGACCCAGCCTACCCTCCATACCTACCTCTGCCCTCCAATACTCCTTCCCAGCCAGCTTAGTTATCCATAGCCACGTAGGCCAGCTTTTTGTTCCTCAGCTGCCCGAAGTGCCTCCCTCCCACTAGACCTCTGCCATAACGTGGGCCAAGAACTCTCTTGCCCTAGATCTTCATGTGGCTTACTCATTTCACCATTCAGTCTTCAGCCTCCATCTCCACCAAAGAGAGTGTTCTCAGGCACTGCATACCACACTCTCCATCCACGCCTTACAACTAGAGTGTACTTGTTTATTTGTTTCTTTGTTTTCTGCCTCTCTCCATGAGCATGTAAGTTCTGTTGGGATGTGGCCCATGTTTATTTTTTGTTCTCTGCATGTAAGCCCTGCAGAACTTAGAGCCTGGCACAGAGAAAGAAGTTTTGAATACTGGTTATATGAAATAAAGCAAAAATATAAATAATAAAGTGCTAAGCACTACAGGAGATAGTTTTATGTATCTTTCTTTATAATACTGCTTCATCTTCTAAGGAGTTTATACTGGGACTGCCATAGCTTAGTGCCTTCGTATCTAGGGCACAGACTCTGGAAACACACTGAGTGACAGCTCTGCCCCTTTTCGGATGGATGATTTTTGATAAAGCACTTAACCTCTCTATTTCAGTCTCTCCATTGGGGAAATGTAAACAATATATCAGCCATCCCAAAGTGCTGTAGAGGATTAAACAAATTTATGCATCTTAAGGTCTTAAGAAAGCCCTTTAGGTAAGAGTTTATGGTAAGCCCTGAATAAGTAATGGTTGTTTTTATCACCACCTTCTCCTTCTTCTTCTTCTTCTTCTTCTTCTTCTTCTTCTTCTTCTTCTTCTTCTTCTTCTTCTTCTTCTTCTTCTTCTTCTTCTTCCTCATCATTATCATCATCATTATTATCATCATTATCATCATCATCATCATCATCATCATCATCATCATCGCCATCAATATCCCCAAACCAATGAACTACTACCAGGTAATCAATGTCACACACAAAAAAAACCATGAAGACTTCTGCCCTGCCAGACTTCAAATCATAAGGCTGAAGTGGGGTTTGCTGAGAGAAGGCATAGTGATGCAGGATTACGATTTTCAGTCTTATCTCAGTGCTAAGAAGGATAACCTCAGCAGGAAGATAACAACCTTATTTAGAGTACATTTCAACTATGTGTATGGATTTGGGCATGCCATTTTACTTATTTTGATCTTAAATTCTTTATTTATAAAATGGATTTTTTCTAAGGTTTTGCAAGTGCTAAAAGTTTATGATTCTTTCACTACCATGAATCCCCATGGGATACAAACAATGGGGAAAAGCTAAAGAATTACTTTCTTACATAATTTTCAACAACTTCTAACTTTTTCAAAAGTGTAGAACATGAGGCAGTTTTTATTTTCATCCCGATTCATATTATCAAGATTTTTGAGTCTCACAAAATTCTTATGCTCTAAATACATACAGTCCTGCTCTGTTCCATGAATTGGGAAAAGGATGTTAATTTATTTTCTCCAGGGTCGTTATAAAACTTATTTAAGGGGGCACATGGGTGACTCATCGCTTAAGCATCTGACTCTTGGTTTCCGCTCAGGTTATGATCTCTGGGTCATGAGATTGAGCCCCATGTTGGGCTCCATACTCAGCAAGGGATTCTGTTTGAGATTTTGTCCCTCTTCCTCTGCCCCTCCCCCTACTCACTCTAGGATCAAGCCCCATGTTGGACTTCATGTTCTGCAGGAGGTCTGTTCCCTCTCCAGCTGTCCCTCCCCCAACCTTGTTCTCTCTCTCTCTCTCTCAAATCAAATCTTTAAAAAAAAAAATATTAAAAAAAATAAAAAGACCTGGGATTAAAATATGATTACTTATTCCCAGGTTCTTATCACTCCACTGAGTTACCTCACAGAAGAGTTAACTTGGTAACATTCTCCTTTTTAAAAAAAGTAATCCTTGGTGAAATAACACTACATAGCTCCAAAGAGGTTTCAATATACCAAGAATACTTTCTGGATTATAAACTCCTGGAAGAATTTACTCCATATAGACGACAGGATATATTCAAGTTAGCTAATAAAGAGCCTAACGTTTTTTTCACATGAGGAGTTAGGTGTCATTGGAGAATTAAAAAATATGACTATTGCAGAAACCTATTACTTTGAATTCAGTTGCTGTGACTCCTTCTTGTGCAATTCATTATGCAGATAATGATTTAAACGGCTACAAATCCTTGTCTTAAGACAACTATTCCAGAGTTTTTAGTTTTATTTTCTCATTTAGATTTCAATTAACTTAAGAGAAGAGACCTTTGAAAACAGCAAGCAAGAGATGGTTTTCATATGCCATAAATCACACATGTAAAAGTAATATTTATCAAATATATTTATGCTACATTAAAATACATTTTAAAATTAAATGACTTTGGTTGATTTCTTTTAAACCACTAAATAAAGGATTAAGAATAACAGATGTGATACAGTTATGGATGACAGTTGAATTTCCCTCACAAAATAACTATGTGATGATGGTGATGATGATGATGATGATGATGATGATGGTATGAATAGCATCAACATGTGGACTATTTTTCTGAACTTTTAATGAATATGAAACTATTAATCTTTAAAATATAGTGAGGTTTATAATTTCCTAGCTCTTGGTAATTTTTGTTCCTCTGAAATTTTGGGGAGGGGTGGAGGACAGAGTAAATCCTTCTCAGAATGTATGCATCAATCATGTGCCAGAGATGCCAATCGTCTTACAAGCCAGATAATTTATAGGAAGGCCACACTTGCCTTGAGAACTGTCCACCTCAATGGGATCTGTAGATCACGTCTTCTTTCAGAAAATCAAATCAAATCAATTTAAAACAAAACAAAAGCTGTACTTTCCAATTTTGCAGCCATAATGTACCAAAGGGACATTTTCTTCGAAGAAAAGAAAAATCAATAGGCATATATTCTGCAGTTTGTGAATCATGATGCCTTGTATTTCCACAGCTCAACACCATCTTTCAATATCCTGCAAAGGTTATGTGTCATTGTCACAGTCATGAGGCTCTTCAAATAGAGACACTTTCCAGAATCCTCCAGGAGATAGATCTCAATAGCACTCTGGGTAATTTAGGCAACCTCTTTCCCCACTCAACTGGGACAGAAGCCCTTGGCTCACAGAGGGTTGCTAAAGTGAACAGGCGTTCTGGTCTCCCGTGGCCTAACTGGCTTCCACTTTATCCTACGTAAGAGTAAATAATGTCCTCAAAGTCTCCTCCCAAATGTCTTTATCTGTTTTCATTCCTCTCTCCCCTCTTCTTTCTCATTCTCTTCATCCCCAGTTTTGTACTTTTCTTCCTTCTTACACTTATCCACTGCCCCCCACCTCCCTACCTCACCTTTCATACTCACAGCAAAGGATAAGAGCATGTGGTTGAGAAGTGGTGAATACAAACAGGTGGATGTACCACCTAGATACTTTCCTTTTCTCTAGTTCCTGATGGGGCTTCTCTTTGAAGACCTAACACATTCAGCAGACGTTATATGCGTGATGCATAGGATTAATAGGAACATTTTTCCTCCAATCAAGTTTATATCACAGTTTTGGGGAATTTGTAGAATAAGAGTCTTGGCTCATATTTATTACTTTCCTAGAGAAAATGCACAGTCTACCTAACATGGTAAGATTAGGACTAAATACACCAAATTATAGCTTTTATATTTAAGCTTTATATATAAGCTGTATGAGCTAATTTATGAAGGCAAAAATCTGGATTAGACTCATAATGGAATGGAAAAATCCAAGGGAAGAGAGATCACAAGACAATATATTAGGAGCACAGAAAAAATATTTTACTTTGAAATTTTTATTTTCTGTCTTTGAATATATTTAATAATGTGCCTAATAGGTATGGATGAATAGAATGTATAAATATATGTATAAATTAGCAATATGCAATTGAAGCTTTGGAAGACCATTGCTCTAATGTTAATACATTAGTCTTCTTACTTAAAATTATTTTTAGCCATATTAAATAAATCCTCTGATAATTTCTTCTTTTTAATATTTTTGAATAGTAAATGGCAATCTGGGGTAAGCTTTGGCTATTTATAGACTTGTTATTATGAATATTTGTCCTTAATCAGTCTCTCTTCTAAAGTTATAGGTAGATCCCCATGTATGACCATTGATTACAGTGAGGTCAATAATCTAACCATAAAGCACATGGCATTTTCATTTGTTTTAATCTAAGTTCATCTCACTCACCTCATAGCTAGCTATGGCCATATACTAGAATGGTCACAACCTATGAGTCTGAACCACTCAAATTTCTGAACAATACTCGCCTGGGAATCCAGAGATGACCCTCTCAAGGCATGCAACAAGAGCCATATGGGGACTGTAGAGTATAAAGCACAGGGTCTGCTTTCCCTTTGTGTAAATAGCAAGACTGATTTTTTTAAAAAGATTGTATTTATTTGACAGAGTGGGAGAAAGGATTAGCAGGCAAAGCAGCGGGCAGAGGAAGAGAGAAAAGCCGACTTCCTGCTGAATCAGGAGCCCAATGTGAGACTTGATCCCAGGATCCTGAGATCATGACCTGAGCCAAAGGCAGATGCCTAACTGACCGAGTCACCCAGACACCCCAGGACTGATACATTTTTTATCTTAATTTCTTATTAGGATGAAGGATTGTGGATTTTCAAAATTCTCTTCATATAAAAAATTACTACTGACTTCAAAATCATTTCAGCGCTCACCATTATACTTCTTGGTAGAACAGCCAAAAAAATTTGTGCAATACCAAAGGACAATATTAGGAAACAATAGTATATATAACTAATATCAGGAAAATAGAAAATGTTAACCAATGATGGTCAAGTTGAAAGTACTAGTTTAATACTCCCGCTTAGTAGCTAGGAGACCTGGGGTGAATTTCTTAACCATGTTGTACCACATTGTTCTCATTTGAAAAACTCAGATAATTATAAGCTACTAACAATGTTTTTTTGGGGGGATTAAAAGCCTAGAATATACATCACAATAAAGCATAACTGCCATTATTACCATCAGCGTTATTATTATGTTGACAGTGTAGGATTTAACCAAAATAACAAGCCCTTGTCTGGCTTGTTAGAATCATTGGGACTGTAGATATACACTGTAGGGACAGTTTTAACTCAAATTTTGCATATTCTACTTGAGCTAAAAATGCCCATTGATATTAATATGAGAAGAATTTTGGTTACCACAGAACTAGTTTCCATGGAATCTGTAAAGTCTAGGAGAGACAGAGGTATTAGAGTTTGAATATCTCATATTCCATGACAAGCTACAGGTCTAAAAACTGTGAAACATGAGCCTGGGTAACTGAGAATAGAGATTGATGAGATGATCAAATTGAAGCCAAGTCAGGATGAGTAAAAGTATGTGCTACTTTGTCACAATGATTGTGGGCTTCAGTATTAGACCTAAGTATAAATCTTAATTTATCTGGGATGCTGGGGAAGTAACGTCAGCAAGCCTCCTATCATTTCTAAGGGATAACGGGAAGACCCCAGGAGATGAAATCATTGAAAAAGGCTTAACACCCTCAGTGGTTACTTTTTTTTTTTAAAGATTTTATTTATTTATTTTAGAGAGAGTGAGTGGGGGGGTAAGAGGAGAGGAAGAGCGAGAATCCTCAAGCAGGTTCCCCACTGAGTGTGGAGCCTGATCCCACAACCCTGAGATCATGACCTAAGCTGAACTCAAGAGTTAGTTGCTCAACTGACTAAGCAGCTCAGGTGCCCCCTTTACTTGCTATTTAACATTGGTTAGTTTTTCCTTCTTTCCTCGAGAAGCATTTGTGAACTCCTGTTCAAGTTCATAAATAACACATTTCAAAAGAATGAAGTAAAAATACAGATTGTGAAAATAAGCAAGTATGCCTGGGGGACATGCCCATTTAGCAAAAGAGTCCTCGATAATTAGGGAGGAAATTAAAATTCCATATTTAGCTCACAGACATTAAAAAAAGATAAAGGTAGTATTGAGCAGCGCTCAAAATGTGTTGTCTTTCTCCTCATTTCCTTCTCAAACTAATTACCAAGGACAACAGAACCATTTTGTTAATTCACACTAATGATGAGGAGACTCACTGTAAATTACTAAATATCCCAGATTAGTCACTAAATAAATAAGTCCCACATATATAAAACAACAGTGCTGAGATACAGGAGGCAATATGTTCATTCTATAATTGCAGCTGAATATTAATTATTTTGCATAACCCTTTTTTTCACATATGTGAATGTTTTTCAGTACTTAGGTAATATCAATTGATCTCACCATTTCTATATCTGATTGGGATCATTGTCTAAATACTAAGTCAACTAAGAAATTTGGATAATGAGTGACTCATATTCATATGCATCACATTCATATTTTAAAATGGTTTTCATTATCTTTTTATTTTTCTTGTAAGTTTTGATTATTCCTTGAACACCAGAGTACCACAATTACCAGGGAATAAGTTCACATGAGTTCAGCAAGCTACAAAGCAGCCATAACATGACTAATTGGTTCTCGTAGACCATTTTTTCGATCAATATTGCTTATAATAGTTGAGGCAGTCATGCGCTAATCTACTGTGCCTATTAAAATGGCTGCAATAAGTAGTTTAGCTGTCCATAGATGGTTCAGGTTTATGTGGGAAGATACTTGTTATCCAGCAGCCCAAGGGTATTCAAATGAGGTAGTGAGAAGTGGAAGTCAAGTTTGCACAAGATGGCAAACCCCTATTCAGAACTTAGAGCACCGCTACTCAAGAACATAGAGCACTCTAACACACCTGGCAGTGTTATAAAAGAAACTCGTTATCTACATCTGATCCACTAACATGAACTTATCTGATAACAAATAACTTGTTCTTGAAGAAAGGGCCCCAGATTCAATTTATATTTCACAGTTCAAGTAAATAAGATAAGACTGACAAATCTCCTTCCATAAATCCCCATGATTTCATGTTCCCTTTGGTGATATTGAGGAAAAGGCAGAGCAGAAAATGAGGCTTGTTCTTCCAATAGGCTACATAAGCAGAAAGCCTATTTTTGAAATACTCCAGGAAAAAAAAATATGTCAAGGAGATAGGTGTGACAGAGAAAATAATATTTACAGAAAATTATAGGGGTATAAGGAAAAGAGAGTAGATTTAATAAAAATCTTCTAACTGAAAAAAGTTATTACTTAGTCATTAATGGCACGTGGAATAAGAGTTCCTGTTTTATGGTATCTAGTTTTTAAAGAAAAAAAAATTGTCCTTCTGAGGGCAGATATGCTGCTGGTGGTTGAAGACAAATGCTATACATTTCTGAACACCTTGTATGGTTATTTCCCAGTTCAGGATAAAGTGACCGGTTTCAAGGAGAGAAAACTCATGATAACTAGAACTATAGTGACTAGAAAGCTTTGGTAACCATGCACCTATAATATTTCACGGATAAGATTACATGCCACAACTAGAAGTTGACGTTAACTACAAAAGCTGCAGAAGGGAGGACTCCTTTTCCTTTTTCCTATTGTCAAGAACTATTTCCTAATGTGGTACTTTATGTTGCGTACCACAAAAGCATTGGATATTATACTTAGTTTTTATAAAAGGACCTTGATCCAACCCTCTGCCCTATTGATTGATTTTAATGTATGGACCTTCTTAAAAATTGCAATACAAATTATCTTTACTTTTGGTTCTTGCCTTTGATTACAACCTTGAAGTTTATGTTCTCCAATTCTTATTAAGACTAGAGCTAGAATTTATCCATTCATCCTTATGTGTGGAATTTCTAATTTTATTCTAAGGTCAAGCCTAACCATCAAAATAATGTGTTTGCACTCTTTTTATAGCCTCTTGTAAAAGCACTCATAAATAAAGCTTTAGTACTCTGCCATTGACATGTATCGAGAGATGTTAGATACTGAGAGTGAACCCTTGAATCAAAATTTATTCATTGTAGGGACAATGGTAAAGACATCAGCTAGTCCATTACCAGGGATCATCTTAAGAGAACTAATGGGAAATAGTTCCTCTGGCTCCAAAATGAAGAAAAAGCAATGATTCTCCTAAACAAATATGTTGTATTTATCATCTGAACACTATGTTTCTTGTCAACCATGTCTCTACTCTGCTTTGGCTCTCCATTAATTTAGAGAAAAGATTTTGGCTTGTTTTGAGCAATTGAATATCAACCACCTAATACAAATATATACATTTTGATACGTTAATTTTATCCCTGGCTCTATGCATTAGCTAAGGCTGCATGACAAATTACCCAAAACATTAGGGCTCAAAAGCAACAACATTTATTATCTCGCAGTTTCTCTGGGTACAGCTTAGCAGGGCACCTATGCCTCAGGGTCTTATTAGTTTGTGGTCAAATTTTGGCCTGGCTTAGTCTCATCTTGAAGGCTCGTCAGAAGGAAGATCTTCTTCCAAACTCACTCACATGATTGCTAACTGGATTCAACACTTCACGGGCTGCTGGACTGAGTTCCTCAGTTTCTGAATATTGCTCAGAGGCCTTCCTTCATTCCTTGCCTAAGGCGCCTTTCCATAGGGCAGCTCATAGCATGGCAGTTTGAGCAAGTAAGAAAGCAAGAGTGGGAAAGTAGTCAATGTCTTTTTTGTAACCTGGTCTTAGAAGGGGTGTTCCATCGCTGTTGGTGTATTTTGTTCATTTCATGGAAGTCACTACTTCCAGCTGGTACTCTAGGGTAGGGAACTGTACAAAAGAATAAGTACCGGAGGGTAAGCTCTTTGGAGACCACTTTAGAAGCTATCTTTTTTATTTTTCTTTTATATATTCCCCTTTGCCTAAGTTCTTAATTGTTTTTATTCTTTGTATTATGCATACTTCCACAACTTTTCTTAAAATGCATACATGTAGTATATTTAATTAGTATCCCTCATGTGAGATTGAACAGCCTTTGTCATTCATTTTAACAGCTACAATAATTACTTTATTAATTGATCTCTTATGGACATAGATCTGTTTTGAGGACTAGGAACACCACAATTTAAAATAGAAGAAGAAAAAGGTCCTCAAGAGCAGGTATGGGGAATCAGCATAAAATGTAATATTCTCATCATCATCGGTATTGGCTGTTGGTCAGGTACTCTTCTAGCTGGAAGATATTTTGATTCTATGGAAGAAGAGCATCACTCAGGGATAGGTTAGAACTCAGGTTCCAGATGAGAGTCAGAGATCGGAGGGGACTATGCGTTACACACAGTAATCAGTGATACTTTTAGTGAAAAAGTTCAATGGTGTGTTATTTTTATCATGAAATCAGCATGACCATCAAATTATGCAGTGTCCAAATGAGCTTAAAGGGAATATGCTTATTTCAAGGAAGGCATAAGAAAATAAAAATGCCATAGCACCACGTACCTAGAATAGAGCACCTTACAGTTACCCTTGGGCTCTGGACCATGGTCGTTAGCAGCTTACATTGTCGGAACTATTTTTTTGTTAGGTAATTGATTCCACATCATTTATCAAAACAGCAGAAGACCTTTGATTTAGCAAGTCTCCTTAAAGTACACAAAAATGTACACAAATTGTAAGTGTAAAAAATTTATATCTTTCTAGTCTAGGGAATGAAAAGCTCTGACAAAGTGAAAGAATTATGAAGATTATATAATCTAGCTCTTCGATTTGTATTGTATAGATCTCTGATGCAAATAAGTCAAAGGCCACTTAACTCATTAGCAATAAGAACAAGGGCTATGGTTCCCATCTCCTGGCTCCTGCCCCCAGGCCACTTTCAGTATATCACAACACATTTTTCTAAAAGATAAAGTATATGAATAGAATCTATTTTAAGAGACTCAAACATGTTTGTTTTTTTTAAATGTTTGATAGCAAATATTTATTTAAGGAATTAGTCATAATAAGTTAAACAGTAATTCAGTGTTAAAGTAAATTTTGGAAAAATCCAAGTTGAACTAGTTTAAATAGGTCTTTCCGTGGCAAGATTTCTCTGTTAATTTTGCTCACCATCTGAATGTTTATTAATGCGAATGAAATTTTTATAAAGATAATTCCTTTTGGTATATTTAGGGGAAAACCAATCTTGTCTTGGTATATTCTTTATATATATATATGTGTGTGTGTGTGTGTGTGTGTTATATATTATATATGTAATATATATTTATATTTGATGTGATTTTCTAGTTTTTTAAATATATATTATTTTTAGGACTTTTACATCTATTTTAATGAGTAAAACTGGCCTCTAGTATCCTTATTTGGCTTTTTTTTTTTTTAAGATTTTATTTATTTGATAGAGAGAAACACAGCCAGAGAGGGAACACAAGCAGGGGGAGTGAGAGAGGGAGAAGCAGGCTTCCCGCTGAGCAGGGAGCCCGATGTGGGACTCGATCCTGGGTCTCCGGGATCATGACCTGAGCCGAAGGCAGTCGCTCAAACCAACTGAGCCACCCAGGCATCCCCTTATTTGGCTTTTGATATAAGGGTTATATTTCTCTTATGGGATGAGTTAGATATTCCCTCTTTTCTAACTATTAGGAAGAATTTTTAAGCTTTAAAAAATAAGATTTACTGCATTTTGAACATTCAGTAAAATGTACCTTTAAACCCCCAGTTCTGCTACTTTATTTGAATATTTTATTTTTATATATCTGTTTTATTTGAAGATTTAAAGACTAATTTCTCTAATACAGGATTATTTGAGCTTTTCATCCTCTTGAAAACATGTCTGTATACACCTTATGTTTTCCTTGATACTTTTCCTGTCGGCTTCATTGAAGATTTCCAAATTATAGGAATATACTTATTGGTAGTATTCTTCTATCTTTTTAATTTCTGTTTGTAGTACAATTAACTTCTGTTTCATTCATAATATTTGTGTCTTCTTTTAATGAAAATTGTCAGAGTTTCATCTGTTTTGTGGGATTTTTACTTTCATGTATTGTAATTTTGGATTCTTGCATCTCTCACCTGACTTCTGTGTGTTCACACAATATTCCACAATTCTAGTCTCGCCTCTGGATTGTGTACTCTAGTACCCGGGAAGGCCCTCAATCACACTCTCTCCCTAGGTTTTGATTTCCCCCATTAGTTTCGAATAAGATGCTACCCACTATTGTAGTATTGTTCCCTACACATAATACTAACCTCTCTTTATACTGAGGCGATTTGGGTATCATGTGATTAATGGTAGTTGTATCTTTAGTCTATCCTAATTCTAGTCCCCTAAGTCAATTCTATCTCCCCCTAAGTTAATTCTATCTCAGTCAGAAAACATACTCTAATAAAGAAACAAAGCAAGTGGTTAAGTCCCAGATGCTATTTTCCATCTCTTGCTGTTCCCTCTGTACCGTGCATCCCTAACCGTGCCTCTGGAGCTTTGAATTCTGTGTGATGTCATTCCTTGAACCTGGTGTGTTCAGACTCTCCCATCTTCTCCCTGGCCTTGATCTACTCAGTCAGTATCGAGGCCTGGTCATCCTTGGCAATGTCCACCTTAAAAAGAATCCACTTTATTTGCTTCTTATCTGCCCTTCACTGTTTGTGTCTTTAAGGGGGTATGAGCCAGTGTGACAGAGAGAGAACAGGTCCAGAGAGAAAGGGAAAATGTCTAGCCACTTGAAAAGGATGCCTGGAAAGAGTTCTCCTGACCAAAAGTAAAGTGTGAGGCTAAAGCTTGGGGATTGATTATACTTTATCCCTGTGTCCCTTCCCTTTGGAAGGTTTAGTAGCTCTAATGTCTCTGCTTAAAACGAGGTTGAACAATTTCTTTACAAAAAAATAGACCTCTTAAATTAGCCAATCTTTTGAATTTCTAACACTATCCACTTCGTATGATATGTCACTCACTCACATCTAAGAAATATGTGATAGTATATAGGCTGGTGAGTAGATAAGCTTCACTGGTCCTCTGCTTGCCCAATATTCACTTGCAGTTTTCTGATGTCTATACTTCATCCTGATATGGCTTGTGCCCATGTGACCACAGAACTCGGGCTGTTTATTTCCTTGCCCTGGATGTTAATTTGTCCCATACTGAAAATGTACTTAAATCTAAGTCTAAAAATTCACTAACAAAGGTGATTATGATAGTTTATTCTATAATTTTTCCATTTTCCTTCTCTTACAAATTGGCCAAGAATCTCATGAGCCAAAGCCTAGCAGAGAAAATTCTCCAATTCTTTTAAACTGTTTAACAAGGGCCATGTAATTTTTTTAATGTATATATGGGTATCAATGCTAAAAAGAATCAACAGATACTCTCCCTGAGGGAAATTGATATCAAATGAACCTAAAAAGTCATCTCTAGTATAGTATTAATCATTCGCTTAATTATCTCCATCTTTGGTGCTCTTGGAATTCTTCAGAGACAGGACCACAATGCCAGAGAATATGGAAGGCGTCCTTTGTTCCTTGAATTAAGGGCTCTTCCGCTGTCTGTCTCTCCCGCTCATTTGTTACATCTAACAATCTGGAAGTGAATGTGCTTAATAGGCTTTGTCTGAGAAGAGCTTCATTTCTTTTTTGTGAAGGAAGCTATAGCCTTGGGATTGTCTGCTCATGCACTCCACCTTTTGACAGCACTGAGCCTTTATTTATGAAAGAAGTTTAATTAATGCCCTTGGATAAACTGTTAACCTTTGAAATGGTTTCCTGATGCATGGAGGCCCTTTCTCTTCTGCCAGGAATTGATTTTGGAAATGGCCCTGCCTCCTTGTGACTTATGATTCAGAGAGAGGAAGAGACCATGCAAAGTGCAGCAAGGCGGGGATACAAGCTCCGCAAAGGGTAGTGATGAAGGGTTTGCATCAGTATCTGGAAAATATAGATCATTGAAAATGTGTGGAATCAACTTCAAAGAAAGATGATGGTATTACAAAGAGACGATAATATACCATTGAGACAAAACTGTAACACTGAAAATAGAAGGCAGTGTTCTGCCTTATAAAGCAAGGTTCTCAAATTTCTAGTAAAGTCATAAGAATTTTTTTAAAAGAATGGCACAGACGATGGATACACAGAAAGGGAAAGGAAAGACACAACTTTCAGGCTAGTAAATTTTATTGTATTTTCCTGGCAAAACTCCCAGAAACCTTTGCAAAGAAAAGGATGTCAAGGTGTTATTCTGTAGAGAATTTACTCTTATTAATGTAGTTATTGTTCAATGTACATACAGTGGTTTAATAGGACAGATGTTTAATTAAATGCTATTTTGGGGAAGTAATTTTCCAAAGCAGAAGCAACATTTTGGGGCAAAGTATGTGAGGAGTATCCTAGAAGTTTCCTCATGTTTCTGCTTTTTCTATTCTACTAGTGACTCTTGGTAAAATTAATTTACTGTGCCCGCAGTCCGTTTCCGTGGTAGTACAATGGAGGCTTCATTTTTGTCATTCCAATTATGCCCTTTAGAGGAAGACCATATTGGTTTGTTTGCACAGAAATTACAGAAAATACAATCTGCTGCTGAGGAAAATAAATAAAACTATGTTCTCATTTATGTTATTGCCACTTCAGATTTTAGGCCTTCTCTTATAAAACTTACTTGTCTTCTGGACTAGGGATACAGATTTCTTATTAAATTAACAAGAGCCAAGCAATAAAGATCTGAGTTGAATAACAATTCAGAGCCCACTGGACTATAAAACAATTCCATTTTTCTCAATCAGATTGTGAGTGTTAAACTGCCTGTCACTCGAGCAACATCATCACAACATGTTTCGCCTGCAACCCTGGAATTTTCCAATTACAAGAGGGCAGTGTGCTTAAGGCCACGTTATCTATCCTCATAGTTTTTGCCAGCATGGCGCATTCTGTGGAGAATGCTGAGAACTGGCTAGAAGTGAAAGAACATTCTTCTGGCCAGGCCAGGGCCTCCCAGCTGCATCACTGCACATTAATCAGAGCCACAGCTGACCCCTGTGTAATCCAGCCTCTCCTCCACAACCAAGACCACTCAGCTGCTGCAGCTCTGACTGGCATTCTCTGGAAAGCTCTATGCAGATGAATACCGCACAAGAGATGTGTCCTGGCCTTCTACAGGTTGTAGAAGAAGGAAGAAAAGATAGGATGTCATGAGTCATTAGGTCCTCCAAAGTGATATAGAACAAAGAACATTCAAGCTCTGTGTTTTTTCTGACGGGGGAGTGGGGGTGGGAGAGGGGGGAGGAGAGAAAGGAACCAATTTCCTGAAGGCATCTTCTTTTTTTAAAATTCCTTCTGCATTTTATCACCACTGTTCAGGATCTTAGGATGACAGAGTGTCATACAATGCAATTTCTCTCTTGCTCCTGGGAAAAATTAAAGCCTAGAGAGCCAAAGTAATTTTCCCAGTGGTGTACACCTTCTCAAGAAACAGCACAGTCTCTACAAGCATCTGATTCTCCAGATTCTTAATCTAAAGTTTTTACCAGTAGGTAAAGGGAATACAATTCTGATGTATAACTAAAAGCAAAACAGCGAGAAATTTAACCTTATCCTCTGCGTGGTAAGAGATGGTGATAGAAGGCATTTGCATCTGTCCAGCACATACTGAGCATTGAACAACGGTACCACCGTGATTGATGCCATCTCTACACATCCTGCTGCTTCCCTATAGCTTTTAAGACAGTGGGAGGGCTGCAGGAGTATTTTCTCTTCCCTAAATATGACCCTAAGACCAGGCTTAAGTTCTCCAAGATCTGAATTCCACATTTATCATTATTCATTGACCTATAATGAAAAGTGTCCATGAAAACTATTCCAAGAGACAGCAAACACAATGTCTGTTAGCTCTGAACTCTGTCTAACCCTAGGGTCCTGAACCAATTCTCATAAGCTTTCTTTACCGTCTCCACTATGCATTCTCAAGGTCAGTGGTTCTTGAACTTCAGACTAACTCAGATTGCCGATCCCATTGCCAGAGCTTCTGATTCAGTGGTAGGTCTGGAGTAAGTCCGTGAATGTGGATTTCTAACAACCATACATAGAATACTGATGCTTTCAGCATATGTTCCTGTTCACAAACATGAACATAAGTTATACCAAAAATATTGAGAATCAAAATCTCTTACATAGATTCTATGAATTACTGAAACACACAAATTAATACTACTTTATGAAGAGAGGAAGGGATTGAATTTGATTCTAGTGGGAAACGATTTTGTTTGTATTGCTTGAATTGGTGAAAAGAAAGATTTATATACTACTTGTACAATTAAAAATTAATTGTTTTTAAAATATAAATAATGTTTAGCTATGGTTAATGGATTATTAAATTTCTCTAATTTCATGAGATCAATATCCTAATTTATGTTTTTCTAGAAAATCATCCACCCTCACCCCTCAGAAGGCTGGATGCTCTTTCTGTGGATAATTTAAACAGAATCTCTGGACTTGGTGGATATGAAACGCAGTATAGAACTGCACTGAAATAGGGGAACAATGAAACACAAACGCAGAACTCTAGGATCCTCAACTCTTTTCCCTGGACCTACTTCAGAATGCTTGCAGCCAAGTTTGTTCCTCTCATGCACCCTGCTCACACTGCCTTTCCCACAGTAGCAGAAGGAGAAAAACTTCTCTGAAGATTCCTCTCTGAAAGGCCTCTAGATACTGACATTTGGACACTCGTAGGGAAAAGCTAAATTGAACCCAACTGTGGTATAGCAATGCCAACAACTGACAACTGCTCTCCTCGTAAACAGAGCTTTTTAACAGTTTTATCAAGACTTGCTCTTAAAACATAAGTTTATAGCCCTAAATCACAGGACACTGAAAGAAAATGTGAAACTTAAGAGATACAAAATCAAAAGAAATAACAAATATACATACATAGAACTACATGAACACACACAGAGGGGAAATAAACTCCATAGTCAGTTTCATTAAAGAAATTAGAGAAGGGCGCCTGGGTGGCTCAGTTGGTTAAGCAACTGCCTTTGGCTCAGGTCATGATCCCGGAGACCCGGGATTGAGTCCCACATCAGGCTCCCTGCTTGGCGGGAAGCCTGCTTCTCCCTCTCTCACTCTCCCTACTTGTGTTTCCCCTCTGGCTGTGTTTCTCTCTGTCAAATAAATAAATAAAATCTTAAAAAAAAAAAAAAAGAAAGAAAAAGAAATTAGAGAAGACAGTGCTTCCGCTAAATTACAAACACTGATGCTCTCAAATAGTTATAGAGGTCAAGAAATAGTACTTGAAAACTGATGCATAAAAATTAATAAGTACAAAACCTCAGAAGATAAAGAAAAGGATAGTTCTAAGACTATATAATAGAAAGATAAAATGATTAAAAAAGAATTTAGGATATTAGAGATTTAATCTGAAAAACAGGCACTCCAGAGATAGAAAAGAGAGCTAGAGAAGAAAACTGTGTATTAAAATAATTATAAAAGTATATGCTAATTTTCGCGGACATTAATTAGTTCAGCAGTTACTGATATTCTGTTACATAGTCAAAATTATGAAATAATTAATATCATGGTTCTTATAATGGTATAAAAATAATATCAATTAAAAAGTCAACTATGAGCCTAATAAGCATCTTATTTAGAGATATGGAGGTTACCAACAGTGTGATAAGCTAAAGGAATTGAATGTCATTCTGGACAGGGAAACTAGAAAGTGGGGAGAAATGGAGCAAAGAAAAGACAGACATGTCCTGTTATACACCATTTAGGTTTTTTTAACTATTAAAGTTTTTATTGTATGCACCTCCTACTACTTAAAAATAAACATATATACTAGAAAAAAATTCATAAAAACACTTGAGAAACCCATAAAAGAACATCTGACTAATATTTGTGTATTCATAATTGATAAGAAAAAATTTTGACAGGTTGTGTCTCGCATTTCAATCCCTTTTCTCACATAATCAATGACTGCCTATTCCTCCTCCCCTTCTTCCTGCTGTAGTGAAAAACTAGGAAATTCTGTGCAGATTTGAAAGATAGAGGCTCCAGCTTTGGGGAATCAGGCACAAGAAGTTCGACCCAAAACAAGCAACATTCATGCTCACAGAAGAGGAGTGGTTTCTTTTATTCGTTAGGCAATAAAATTTATAGGATACATTGGTAATTGTTACTACATTGAAAATCTATTTTATGGAATGATTGTAATCCTTAATCAGTGGGGCACCTGGGTGGCTCAGTCAGTTAAGTGACCAACTCTTAATTTCTGCTCAGGTCATGATCGCAGTGTCCTAGGTCAGGCTCCTCGCTCAGGGGGACCTCAGCTTGAAGATTCTCTTTCCCTCTGCCCTTCCCCTCCCCCCCCATTCATGCAAATGTGTGAGTTCTCTCTCTCTAAAATAAATCTTTTTTAAAAATCCTAAATCAACATTCACATGAACATGAAAAGTATTTAACAAATACTGCACCATACTATTTAGGAGATAGAGTATTGCAAGGTAATCCAGAGAGGGCACAGATAGTTTTGAAGGTAGACAAACCTGAATTTCAGTACTCTTTTTTTTTTTTAAAGATTTTATTTATTTATGTGACAGAGAGAAACACAGCTAGAGAGGGAACACAAGAAGGTGGAGTGAGAGAGGGAGAAGCAGGCTTCCCGTGGAGTAGGGAGCCCAATGTGTGGCTCAATCCTGGGACTCTGGACTCATGACCGGAGCTGAAGGCAGATGCCCAATGACTGAGCTACCCAGGCACCCCTTCAGTGATCTTTCTACTATTACCAGTAATGGCACCTTGTAAATTTTTTTTTAAGAAGGAGGGCTGGGTAGGGTCAGGGGAGGGAGAATCTTGAGCAGGCTCCATATCTAACACAGAGCCCAGCTAGGACTGGATCTCATGACCCTGAGATCATGATCTGAGCCAAAATCAAGAGCACTCAACTAACTAAGCCACCCAGGTCTCCCAAGGACTTAGTAAATGCTTTTTAACCTCTCTACACCTCATCTGTAAAATGAGGGCAATAACAGTGGCCACCTGCTATGATTGTCAAGTAAAATTCTTAGCACAGCATGTGAAATTCTTAGTTTAGTTCCTAATGCTACATGGGAACTAGTAAAAAAAATTTAACCATAAGATTTAGCAGCAATGGCCATAGTCATACTCATTATTATTAAAAGAAGTATGCTAGTAATATGCAGAAAATTTACAATTATAAGGGAAATGGTCCCCAACTCTAATTTTAGTCTTTGTGATAGTATTGTTTCCCTAAAAAAAAAAAAAAAGTTTGCTCTAAAATGATAATTAGAATTGACTACTTCAGCTTTCAGATCTTTAGTTTTACTATTCTGCTTTGGAGTGACAGCACCAGAGGAGAGATTAGCAAAAGAAGAAAATGGGTAGATATTTTCAAAATTTAGACTTCATAAATCTTACTACTCAGGAGTTTATGTGTATTGCCTCATTCTAAATGAATAAACAACTATAGAAGAAAGATAGTTTCCTTCAATCGCACACAGCAGGCAAGACTGTGGTTCTTTTTTTTTTTTTTTAAAGATTTTTTATTTATTTGACAGAGAGAAATACAGCTAGAGAGGGAAAACAAGTGGGGAAGGGCAAGAGAGGGAGAAGAAGGCTTTCCTGAGCAGGGAACCTGATGGGGTTTGATCCCGGCCTCCAGGATTATGACCTGAGCTGAAGCCAGACACTTAATGACTAAGCCATCCAGGCGCCCCAAGACTGTGGTTCTAAGAACATTTGGCAGTTAGCGAGTTACATCTGAACTTATTTCTCTGGTGTAACTACTAAAATATAGAGTCCTAAGAGACAGACATTAGGGATTAAAGTTTGGGGTCTCAGTAAAAATAAGATTCTGTGCTTCCCTAAGTGTTTCCAGTTCTTATTTCTACTAAGAAGAAGGGATGAGCTGTTTTAGAGAGGTAGATGGAAACTCTGGGCTTGATCCTTTCTGCTGAATCAGTGAATCTGTAAAGGATTCTGACCTTTAGGCCATGGTGCCAGGCTCATCCATTTACAAGGGTATACGGCTGAGAAATAGGAACCAGAGCTGTTCCTTGGGCTTTCTGTAGAGGAAGGGAGTTTTTCATTGTGACTGTATCATTTGTTAATAATACAGGCTCACTTCAATATGAACAAAGCATTCATTATAAAAATCCAAAAACGGAATGACTTGTAAGACCTGGTGGACATACATATTTTGGCCTTTTTAACTGACAGGTGAATGAAGCAAAGAAAGATGAAAGTGCAGTCCCATAGGCCACACAGTCAGTGGCAGAAACACACTTCAAAAGTTGTGATCTTGAACTCTGTGTCCACATTCACCTTCTACCTCCAGAATCCTATATCCTTGGGCCTTGGCATAATGTTGTACTACTTTGCCTCTTCCAAGAAGGAATTACTCTAAAGATGGAAGAAGTCGAGTCCTCAGAGGATGCTGTCTTCCAAAAATCATGCAGAGTAAGAGAAACTTCTATGAAAGCCAGAAAGGAAATGAAATATAATCAATTAAGCATGGCCCCTAACCAAGGGAGTGTAGTGACTGTTCATGTATTAACCATTGTAGCCCTTTTGGGAAACTTCAAAATTTATTCACAGAAATACAAGTGCAACAACAAGAATTACATCTTGTGAGGTGATTGTGGTGTATTAAAGGCAGGTATATTCCCACCACACTAGAAAATAATTTAGATTTCTATCTAACATCCTGCCCTTGCAGAAAACTTATAAATGCTTTTCAAAATTATAAATAAACATGAAAGATGAACATTTTCTCTAAAAATCATAATGTTTATAGGTTCCAAAGATATTTCTATGGTCTTGCCATTAGAACATATGTGTGTATATATTTATAATGATTATATATGTTATGTATATATATAATATATATATATATATATATATATATATATATATATATATATATATATTATTCTCTGTGTAGGTACACTGAAATTGGAGACAGAACTATATCACCACAAAATATTAACCACTTTTCTCTATATAAAGCTGGCATATTTCTAGGGATAGTTTCTTATCTGTAAGACATTTGATCCAATCAGTCAGAATTCTACCTAAAAGGATTTGCCCAGGACACCCACTTCCCAACACACTACGATCTACAGTAACAGTCTTGACCTCTACAACTAATTCTACATTTCCTTTTCATAGTCCTTCTTCTAAATATTGTACAAAATAGGAATTGTTGATAACAACAGGCTAAGAGAAGGCATTTTAAGGTCAAGTAAGAAGGATATTATTGAACTGTTATGATATACTTTGCCTAAAAACTATTTAGGATCTGCTCAATAGTGTTTGTTTGGCCTTAGAGTTAATAAACCATATTAGGAAATATCTCAGAAAAAGAAGATGCAAGAAGGACCAGATGACAGGGCATCAGACAACCTCTTATTTCCCTCCATCACTGGGGAAGTGACAGTAATGATGAGAAGATCCATGGAGTCAACCTGCTAATGATTTTAGAAATCTCTGTATAAGAATAATAATGGACCTCAAAAAATCTATATACATATAACCTCTTTCAAAACATTTGCCCTTTTGCCCCAAAGGACCAAATTATGGTCAGATCCAACAAATACCACAAAAGTTCCTAAAAAACAAAACTCAAGAACAACCTTGAAAATCGCTTCTAAAAAGAGCATGATTCCACCTTGCTATCATTTATCCTGGGCTCCTATTCTTCCCTGTGCACACTTCTCTCTCAGATTCCCTGTTTCTCTCTTATTTCCCTGGGGGGTGGGAAGTGGGTAGTAAAAAGAAATGGAAGATGGAAAGTGATCAGGACAAACATATGGCAAGATGTAGAAGAGTAGCCACCTCTAATGCAATCTTATTTATAATGACATGTTCAACCATACACACAACTATGAATTTCCATTTTACTTATGTTCTGGGGAAAGAGAATCATCTTGACTTTCAGAAGTCAGTGGTGATGTTGATCTCAATTGCTGTGGGCTCATCCCATCCAAAAACCTCTTAATTTTACTTGTGAAACAGATAACATGTACCATGATACTTTATAAAATGTTTGGATACAGCCACACTCTGTGGATGGTTTATGTTCCTCAATCTTCTGGTCTCATGACAAATAGGTTTCTATTTCCAAGAATGCTTCAGCTTTGAGTGTACAGATTCCCTTGACTATAGCTCTTCCCCCATGGTCTGCTGACATACTCTTTTTTCCTGAAATATGTACTTGAAGTGTATGATTCTCAGAATTCTAGCTCCAAGTGGTAAGCAAAGGGAATTTTGTATGAAAACATGCTTTGAAACTAGACACTCTACTCTCACAGCGTCTCAAGAGATTTACTTGTAAGAGTTAACTGTGAAGTAAGGTTAGAAAGTTAAGATGGATTGTTAGAAGATTTATGATTTTATTAGTTTATCTCTGGTTATGTATTTTTGAAGTGTCCAAATGGCATTACTCTCATGACTTCAAAAACCAGTGAATAGTAAATAATATATTAGGAGCACTTGATAAATTAAAAAGCTTCACGTAGATAATAATTCTCTAAAAGCTCAATTGAATGCCTCTAGAGCTTTACTGTTGGATTAATCTGACAGTTTTAATCAGGATACTCAATATACATTGTTTATTAACACATACTTCTTCAGGATTAGCATCCATACTTCACAGTTCACATGTACAACATCAGCATTTTCAATCTTTCTGAGCAATTTTATCTGTAACCTTTCCTTATAGCCTATTGTCTCATGTCAAATTGCTCACTCTAACATTAACAGGAGTTAGGCACAGATTAGAAATGAGAAAGAAATAGGGAGCAGCCTACACAGCCTTTCCCCTCAGCTTTTTACACATTTTATTAAAATTATAAATATACATCTTCTGCATTATCAAAGCATAAATTACAAATTTACATATCTCTTTCCTCACAGCACATTTTATGATGAGCTCCTCCAAGGCAGAGACTATTTCTTAGCTGGCATAGAAAGTAGTACCGTGTCCACATAACAGGAGAGCAATAGTGTTTTTGTAGAACAAACAAACTGATGGTAAATTGTTACTTGCCAATATTCAAGTGGTCCAGTATATAACAAATTTTGTTCAACCACATTGGTTGTTCATAATGGCCAAATTACATTAATGAAAAACATTGAGGGGCCCTTTCTTCACATGAGGACTAAATGTAAGAAAATCATTTTTTTCTGCCTTTTAAAAAAATTAACATATAATGTATTATTTGCTTCGGGGTACAGGTCTGTGCATCATCAGTCTTACAAACAGCAGTCATTATATCACATACCCTCCCCAATGTTCATAACCCAGCCACCCTACCCTCTACCCCAGCAACCATCAGTTTGCTTTCTGAGATTGAGTCATCTTATGGTTTGTCTCTCTCCCTTGTCCCATCTTGTTTCATTTTTTCACCCCCTACCCTCAACAAACCTCCACCATGCCTCTCAAATTCCTAATATCAGAAAGATCATGTAATAATTGTTGTTCTCTGGTTGACTTATTTCATCAGCACAATACCCTCCAGTTCTATCCACGTTGTTGCAAATGGTTTTGGTGACTGCACGTGTGTGTGTGTGTGTGTGTGTGTGTGTGTGTGTGTGTACCACATCTTCTTTATCCACTCATCTGTTGATGAACATCTATCTTCTTTCCATTGTTTGCTACTTTAGACATTGTTGCTATAAACATTCAGGTGCACCTGTCCCTTTGGATCACTACTTTTGTATCTTTAGGGTAAATACTCAGTAATGAAATTGTTGGGATATAGAGTAGCTCTATTCTCAGCCTTTTGAGGAAACTTCATAATGTATTCCAGAGTGATTGCACCAGCTTGCATTCCCACAAACAATATGGGAGGGTTCCCCTTTTTCCACATCCTCACCAACACCTATTATTTCCTGAGTTGTTAATTTTAGTCTTTCTGACTGGCATGAGGTGGTATCTCACTGTGGTTTTAATTTGTATTTCCCTGATGCTGAGTGATGTTGAGCACTTTTTCATACATCTGTTGGTCATTTGGATGTCTTCTTTGCAGAAATGTCTATTCACGTCTTCTGTCCATTTCTTGATTGGATTATTTGTTCTTTGAGTGCTGAATTTGGTAAGCTCTTTATAGATTTTGGATACTAGCCCTTTATCTGATATGTCATTTTCAAATATCTTCTCCCATTCTACCAGTTCCCTTTTGGTTTTGTTGACTGTTTCCTTTGCTCTGCAAAAGTTTTTGATCTTGATGAAGTCCCAGTAGTTCATTTTTGCCCTTGCATCCCTTGCCTTTGGCGATGTTTCCAGGAGGAAATTGCTGTGGCTGAGGTCGAAGAGGTTGCTGCCTGTGTTCTCCTCGAGGATTTGGATGGATTCCTGTCTCACATTGAGGTCTTTCATCCATTTTGAATCTATTTTTGTGTGTGGTGTAAGGAAACGGTCCAATTTCATTCTCCTGAATGTGGCTGTCCAATTGCCCCAACGCCATTTGTTAAGAAGACTGTCTTTTCCATTGGACATTCTTTCTTGCTTTATCAAGGATTAGCTGACCATAGAGTTGAGGGTCCATTTCTGGGCTCTCTATTCTGTTCCATTGATCTATGTGTCTGTCTTTGTGCCAGGACCATACTCTCTTGATGATTACAGCTTTGTAATAGAGCTTGAAGTCTGGAATTGTGGTGCTGCCAACTTTGGTTTTCTTTTTCAACATTCCTCTGGTTATTCTGGATCTTTTCTGTTTCCATATAAAGTTTAGGATTATTTCTTCCATTTCGTTGAAAAAAAATTCATGATATTTTTCATGATATTTTGAGACGGATTCATTAAATGTGTAAATTCCTTCAGATAGCATAGACATTTTCACAATATTTGTTCTTCCAATCCATGAGCATGGAACATTTTTTCAATTCTTTGTATGTTCCTCAATTTCTTTCATGAGTATTTTATAATTTTATGAGCACAGATTCTTTGCCTCTTTGGTTAGGTTTTTTTGTAGGTATCTTATGGTTTTGGATGCAATTGTGTATGGGATTGACTCCTTCATTTCTCTTTCTTCTGTCTTGTTGTCAGTGCATAGAAATGCAACTGATTTCTGTGCATTGATTTTATAACCAGACACTACTGAATTCCTGTATGAGTTCTAGCAGTTTTCAAGTAGAGTCTTTTGGGTTTTCCACATAAAGTATCATATCATCTGCAAAAAGTGAAAATTTGACTTCTTTGCTGATTCAGATGTCTCTTATTTCTTTTTGCTGTCAGACTGCTGAGGCTATGATTTCCAGTACTACATTGAATAGCAGTGGTTATAGTGGACAGCTCTGCCATGTTCCTGACCTTAGGAGAACAGCTCTCAGTTTTTCCCCATTGAGAATTATATTCAATGTGTGCTTTTCATAAATGGATTTTATGATATTGAGGTATGTACCCTCTATCCCTACACTGGGAAGAGTTTTGATCAAGAAAGGATGCTGTACTTTGTTGAATGCTTTTTCAGCATCTATTGAGAGTACCATACAATTCTTGTTCTTTCTTTTATTACTGTATCATATTTATTGATTTGTGGATGTTGAACCAACCTTGCAGCCTAGGAATAAATCCCATTTGATCATGGTGAATATCTTTTTACTGTACTGTTGGATCTTATTGGCTAGTATTTTGGTGAGAATTTTTGCATCCATGTTCATGAAGGATGTTGATCTGTAATTCTTTTTGATGAGGTCTTTGTTTGGTTTGGGGATCAAGGTAATGCTTGCCTCATAAAATGAGTCTGGAAGTTTTCCTTCCATTTCTATTTTTTTGGAGCAGTTTCAGGACAATAGGTATTAATTTTTCTTTAAATGTTTGGTTAGAACTCCCCTTGGAAGTCGTCTAGCCCTGGGCTCATGTTTTTTGGGAGATTTTTGATGACTGATTCAATCTCCTTTCTAGTTATGGGTCTGTTCAGGTTTTCTCTTTCTTTCTGGTTCAGTTTTTTGGTACTTTATATGTCACTCGGAATGCATCTGTTTCTTCTACATTGTCAAATTTGCTGGTGTATAGTTGTTCATAATATATTCTTATAAATGTTTGTATTTCTTTGGTGTTTATTTTGCTCTCTCCTCTTTCATTCATGATTTTATTTTTTTTAAGATTTTATTTATTTGACAGAGAGAAACACAGCCATAGAGGGAACAGAAGCAGGGGGAGTGAGACAGGGAGAAGCAGGTTTCCTGCCGAGCAGGGAGCCCGATGTGGGACTTGATCCCAGGTCTCCAGGATCATGACCTGAGACGAAGGCAGTCACTTAATCAACTGAGCCACCCAGGCGCCCCTCATTCATGATTTTATTAATTTGGGTCCTTTTTCTTTTCTTTTTGATAAGTCTGGCCAGGGGGTTATCAATCTTATTCTTTCAAAGAACTAGCTCCTAGTTTAATTGATTTGTTCTACTGTTCTTTTGGTTTCTATTTCATTGATTTCTGCTCTAACTTTTATTTTTTCTCTTCTCCTTCTAGGTTTAGGTTTTCTTTGTTGTTCTTTCTCTAGCTCCTTTAGGTATAGGGTTAGATTGTGTACCTGAGACCTTTATTGTTTCT
Source organism: Spilogale gracilis (assembly GCA_004023965.1). NCBI lineage: Eukaryota > Metazoa > Chordata > Mammalia > Carnivora > Mephitidae > Spilogale > Spilogale gracilis. The sequence continues at coordinate 116,548 of PITA01004732.1, forward strand.
TGAGAAAGGTTTATACTGCTATATACTTTCCTCTCAGGGCTACCTTTGCTGTGTCCCAAAGATTTTGGGTGGTTGTGTTTTCATTTTCATTTGTTTCTGCGATTCTAAAAAAAATTCTTCTTTACTTTTCTAGTTGACCCACTCATTCTTTATTAGGATGCTCTCTAGCCTCCATGTATTTGAGTTCTTTCTAATTTTCCTCTTGTGGTTGAGTTCTAGTTTCAAAGCACTTTGGTCTGAAAATATGCAAGGAATGATCCCAATCTTTTGGTACTGGTTAAGACCTGATTTGTGACCCACGATGTGATCTATTCTGGAGAATGTTCCATGTGCATTAGAGAAGAATGTGTATTCTGTTGCTCTGGGATGGAATGTTCTAAATATATCTGTGATGTCCGTCTGGTCCAGTGTGTCATTTAAAGCCATTATTTCTTTGTTGATCTTTTGCTGAGATGATCTGTTCATTTCAGTGAGGGGGGTTTTAAACTCCCCTACTATTATTGTCCATATGTTTCTTTGATTTTGTTATTAATTGGTTTATATATTTGGCTGCTCCCATGTTTATATATTTGGCTGCTCCATTAACAATTTTATATATTTTTATATATATTTATATATATATTATATATATTATATATTATATTTATATATATTTATTTTATAAATAAAAATATTTAAATATTTAACAATTTAAAATTGTTAGATATTCTTGTTGGACAGACCCTTCCTCATCTCTTATAGTCTTTGGCTTAAAATCTAATTTATCTGATATAAGGTTTGCCACCCCAGCATTCTTTTGATGTCCATTAGCATGTTAAATGGTTTTCCACCCCTCAATTTAAATCTGGAGATGTCTTTGGGTCTAAAATGAGTCTCTTGCAGGCAGCATATTGATGGGTCTTGTTTTTTTTTTTTTATCTATTCTGATTGATGCATTTAGCCCATTTACATTCAGGATAACTATTGAAAGATATGAATTTAGTGCCATTCTATCGCCTATAAGGTGACTGGTACTGTATATTGTCTCTGTTCCTTTCTGATCTGTTACTTTTAGGCTCTCTCTTGCTTAGAGACCCCTTTCAATATTTCCTGTAGGGCTGGTTTGGTATTTGCAATTCTTCTAGTTTTTGTTTGTCCTGGAAGATTTTTATCTCTCCTTCTATTTTCAATGACAACCTAGCTGAATATAGTATTCTTGGCTGCATATTTTTCTTATTTAGTGTTCTGAACATATCATGCCAGTCCTTTCTGGCCTCCCAGGTCTCTGTGGATAGGTCTGCTGCCAATCTAATATTTCTACCATTGTATGTTACAGACCTCTTGTCCCAACCTGCTTTCAGGATTTTCTCTTTGTCACTGAAACTTGTAAGTTTTACTATTAGATGATGTGATGTGGACCCATTTTTACAGATTTTGAGGGGGGATTTCTGTACCTCCTGGATTTTGGTGCTTTTTCCATTCACCAAATTAGGGAAATTTTCAGCTACAATTTGCTCCAATATACCTTCTGCCTCTCTCTTTCTTCTTCTTCTGAGATCCCAATTATTCTAGTATTGTTTCATCTTATGGCATCACTTATCTCTCAAATTCTCCCCTCATGGTCCAGTAGTTGTTTGTCTCTCTTTTTCTCAACTTCTTTATTCTCTATCATTTGATCTTCTGTAACACTAATTCTCTCTTCTGCCTCATATATCCTAGCAGTAAGAACCTCTAATTTTTATTGCATCTCATTAATAGGGTTTTTTTTTTAAATTTCAACTTGGTTTGATTTTAGTTCTTTCATTTCTCCAGAAAGCGATTTTATTTATCCAGAAAGGGATTCTCTAGGATCTTCCATGCTTTTTTTGAGCCCAACTAGCACCTTGATAATTGTCATTCTGAGCTCTAGGTCTGACGTATTACTAATGTCTGTACTGATTAGGTCCCTAGGCATGGGTACTGCTTCTTGTTCTTTGTTTTGTGTGTGTGGTGAGCTTTTCCACCTTGTCATTTTATCCATATAAAAAAAAGATGAATGAGAGAACAAAATACTAGAAGGATAGCAAGGAACCCAGAAAATATATACAATAACCAAATCAGAAGAGACCCAAAACCAGGGGGAGAAGTAAGGAAGAAAAAAAATCATATCTATATCTATATCTATATCTATATCTATATCTATATCTATATCTATATCTATATCTATCAAGATAGATATATTAGACTGGTGAATAGAACAGTGCCACATACTTGATTTTGGCTGTATTTTGGTGTGTAAGAAAAAGCAACCTCCCATGTGATCAGAGTGGAGACTAGAACAAAGCCATGCATTAGATTTAGGGTGTGTTTTGATCTATTAGGAGAGACTGTATCCCAAAATTTTAAAGAAAGAAAAATCTATATGTATACAAAAAAATAAGCTTAAATACAATGAAGGGATACAATATGACCATAACAATGAAAAATATTTTTTAAAAAAGGTATGGATTAGATAAAATAGTTAAAACACGTTAAAATAGGAAAGAGGAAAAATTTTTTAAATAGAATAAGAAAAAATAAAATTAAAAAATTTAACTTTGAAAGACTAAAAAATCAGGGGGAAAAGCCATGAATTCTATGTGGTGAATTCTCCTAGCTCTTGAGTTCTGAAGTTCTCATTTATTAGTAAACTTGGTCTTGGCTGGATGTTCTTGCTAATCTTCTGGGGGAGGGGCCTGTGCAGTGATTTCCAAATGTCTTTGCCTTAGGCGGAATTGCATCGCTCTTGCCAGGGGCCAGGCTAAGCAATCTGCTCAGGTTTCCTCTCGGGAGCTTTTGTTCCCTGAATGCTTTCCATATAACTTTGGAGAATGGGAATGAAAATGGTGGCCTCCTAGTCTCTGGCACAGAGGAGCAAAGAGCTCAGAGCCCTACTCTTCAGTGCACCCTCAGGGAAAAGCAGTCAGTCACACCTGTCTCCCTGGTCTCTGGCCAAACTCCGTGCTTACCCAGCCTATGCCTGTGAATGAGCATTTCTATCTCTGGCACTCAGCCCCGTTTGGAGTCTTCAAACCCAGAAGATTCCTGCAGTGTGCTCCCCTGCCACTCCTCCCAGAGGGGGAAGGAGGAAGTTTCCCCAGATCTGCCACTTTTGGGGTCCTTAAAGAGCAGTGACCTGACTGTGCCTTGGATC